>JAPKLY010001173.1:1338-60602 GCA_026898435.1 Prunella vulgaris
CTGATGAAGAAGTGTTGGTCCCAAAGGCAGGTTTTATAGAAAGAAACACTAAATCAAGTCTAGAAGGGGGGTTGAATAGACTCGATGGTTTTCTAAACCTTTTTCGATTTAGGCTCATTTCAAAAATAAAAGACTACTTGAGGTCTTCTGATTTAATAAAATGTGCGCTGTGTATTGAGTGCAGAAACAATTTTGATAAAACCCCTTTTTAGTGATTTGTGCACAGATAAAAACAGAACAGAAAAGAAAACAAGACACCAGAATTTATAGTGGTTCGGACAAAAGGTCCTACTCCACTCTCCACAATCCAACTGGACTTGTGGGGCTCTCCACTAACTTTCTCACTAGCTCACTCACTCACTTGAGAGTAAAACTCTCTTACAATAGTCTATGCTAAAATACCAGTCGACTTTCAAACAGCTTCTACAAAGCTTACAAGGGATTAATATGAGTGTAAAGTGTGTTGAGTACAATTAGAGAATTTGACAAAGTTTCGGCAAGCTTAATCGCGTGTTAATCTATGCTTTTATTCTTCACTGGTACTCTTATTTATAGGTTCAAATTACTAGCCGTTGAAATTGATTAGAGATCTGAAATCCCATAAATTAGGAATCAATCAATCATAGAGATTGATTGAATCTTCTTTGTGATTCTCGTAAGTCTGCGCAATCCTCCAATCAATCAAGTTTGTCCCCTTGATTGATTGATCTTCTATTCTGGGAATCTTCTTGTTGTCGCAAGTCAACCCTAAATTGATTCCGTAGAATCTGGGTGTAGCACAAGACCTCAGCCGATCTATCTCTTCAGCTGATATACCAGTCTGCTGATATATGTGGACCTCAGCTGTTGTGCTAGTATACTGATGCGTGCACCTCAGCTGATATCTGGGACCTCGTCTGGTGTCTCGGTCCTTGGTCTAGTCTTGTCTGCGACATGCTCTTCAGCTGATCTTCTGACTTCAGCTGATCTTGAACTCTTCTTCAACTCCAGATACTTCAGTGTCAGCTGCTCAGGTCTTCTGTCTTCTAGGATCTGTTAAGTCTTAAAAGCCATAGCTGGTCTTCTTCTCTATGAAAGCTTTGGATCATCTAGGCTGCAAGGTCTGTTCCCCCTTACTAATAACCTATCTAATCCTAACTATTCATCAGCTGACTAACAGGTTCAGCTGGTCCTATTACAAGCTGATTTGTTTATCATATCATCAAAACATCTAACAAGAATATCCTAACAAATTCCCCCTTTTTTATGATATCAAAACCAACTCAGCTGATCTCAAATGATAGATGAATAAAGTCAAGAACAGGTAGGACAGAGAAAAAGATCTTTAGATAAGATCCCTTAGACAGAAGGTAAAGAACAGCTGACAACAAGAAGTTGTCTAGAAAGATAAATACTTTAATAATCAAAATGAGAGTTACAAGGAGATAAAATTCCTACCCTCAGCTGACTCAGCTGGACTATTACACCAAAGATCTTCTGCTGCTGATTGGTACTTGCATCCAGTCCAGGAACCTCTTCTCTATTGCCTTCAGAGTAGGGACAGACGAGTCAGGAAGATTTGGAAGTAATCGAGTCACCATATCCAACCAAGTCCTCCGAATTTCTACCCAGTCGAGGTTTCCTTTGTTATCAGTGGGGGTGTAGGAAAGAGTTCAAGCTCGGGTAGTTTAGGTTGAGCACTAACTTTGATCATGGCTTCAGTGATGAACTTGGAGAAGGTCAGATAGTTCTCGCCAATCTCTAAAATCTTTGTTCTTCTCCTCAGCTGATCTGGTATCCTCTCCTCTAAGGACATGGAACTGGATAAAGGCTCTTGCTTTAATAGTTCTCCAGATATGAACTTGAGCTTCTGACATGTCCTTGAGGAAGATTTCAATAGGCCCATCAATCAGAGGCTCATCTGGTGCAGGTATGAACATACCCTTCTGCTTGCTCTGGGGTACTATTTTGCCTTCTTTCTTCATCCTCCTCAGATACTGCTTATTCAGCTGGTCGTTCATCTCACGCTCATGCCTTTATTCCTCTGCTCGATGGTCTCCATCTCTGCCAACTGCATCTCCTTAGCAAGTTTTGCATCCAGTTCAGCATTCATGATGCGCTTCTGCTTTTCTCTAGCTTCAGCAACCTCCTCTTGCCTCTACATGGCCTCAGCCATCCTCTGATCTCCCCACTCTTGAGTCCTCTGCTGAGCCAGGTTCCTATCCTTGACACACTCTTCAACTGTTTGGATCCTGGCTGAGAGAACACCATTATTATCCACCAGTAAGGCCTTCAGAGCAGCCATCTCAGCCTTTAAAGCATCACTCTCAGCTTGCAAGGCAGCAATATCAGCTGAGTTCTTTTCTTCCCCCTTTTTGATATCATCAAAGGCAGATGAAGAGGGAAGAGAAGAGGGAATCTTCTGAACAACGGATCTGAGGTCTGCTTGACCGTCTTTGCACTCTGCCACTTCTCTCTCCAAGTTGGCAGTAAGCAGTCTAATCTTATCAGATTCAGCAGAGAAAGAGGCATTGGCATCATCAATGAAACTTTGAGCGGTTTGTTCAAAATGCTTTTGAGTGAAATACAGCTCCTTTCTGGTGACAAAAAAACTGTCCTCAAGACTTTCCCTCAGTTTATTCCTATGGTCCAGCAACACTTGATGAACATGCTTCTCAATCAGAGAGGGGGCAGCAGTCTTGGCTGCCAGCAGAGTGGCCTTGACTTCCCTGACATGATCATCAAAATACTCACGCATTTTATTTAGTATATCGGGAGTCACCTGATCATCATGAGAGATTGTGAAGTTCTCTACTGAAGGGATGAATTCTGACTCCACTGTTTCCGGGCAATCCAGAGCCACTCCATCCTTGAGTAGCAGAGCCCGAGATACTTTGCGAAGTCCCTCAGGAGAGGTCAGCTAGGATGGAGCCTTAACCTCCAAGGCATCCATCAAGATTTCTTCCCACGTGGTGAAGGTGGCTTCACCTATCTCTTGAAGTAGGGCTAGGAAGAAGGTAACTGGGCCTTCTCTTGCTTGAGCCCAAGCAAGGCCTTCAGCCAGCAGGTCCTGGTAGGCTAGGTAGAGGGTTATGTCTGGGATGTATAGGGAAAGATGGGCAAGGGCAGTGATGATCATGCCACATTCTAAGGGTCCTTTAGGACGGAGGTTTGTATGGGTGGCTTGTTGGGCAAGATCAGTGGGGGAGTTAGGGCTGTCAAGGTTTATGGGACCAGAGGCAGCTACATCCTCTGGTTCATTGCCAGCTGGGATTTGTGAAGGTGAGGGATCAGCTGGGGGAGTAGAGTGAGTAGAGGTTTGGTGGATTGGGGAGTCATGTGGTGAAGGAGAGTGTGAGGGAATAGATGAAGGTGTGGGTTGAGCTGACCTGATTGGCTGATCCTTGATGGGTGAGTCTGCTGGAGATGCTTCTTCAGTAGAGTGAACCACTTCAGTTTCAGCATCAGATGCTTCTGCTGGATCCTCCTCTTCAGCAAACTGAGAGGTAGACTCATTTTCTGAGTTGGAAGACCCATCATCCTGATCTTCATCAGTTGGCTCATCTACCAGTAGAGTAGGTTTGGCAGGTTTGGCAGGAGGAGACTTCTTCTTCAGTATACTCAGAGGAGCAGTATCATCATCATCATCATCAAAGGAAAGCTTCCTCTGAACATGGGTATTGTCCCTCTTGGAGTTCTTCTTCAACTGAACCCTTTCAGCTGGCTCAGTAGCCTTTCTCTTCAACTTTTTAAGAGTAGTAGCAGAAGGTCCTGGAGCGGCTGCTGCTGGAGCAGACTCTAAATCTGAATCTGCAGCTCCGAAGGACTTGAGATTGTTCCCTCTGATGAACTTAGAATGGTTGTAGTCAACAACCCACTCAGCTTCCCACTCATGCTCTGGCATCATATGATTCAAGATTATTGTAATCTTGGTAGCCATAGAACACTTGGACTTAAGACCAAAGATCTTCTCTTCGCCCATTGTTTCTTGCTTACACCTCTTCGATTCCTACTTCTGTAACGCCCCGCATAGGCAGCAGCTTTTAGTCCTTTATTTATTTGTTTTAGGCGTGAGTTTGAGTGTGAGCAAGGTTTAGTCCTTTAAGTTGTTATGATTTAATATTTCTTAATTATTTACAACGTATTAGTTGTCCCAATTAGTATTAATTGGACTCTTAGTTTAGTGTTAAGTTCGAATATTTTAGAGTAAGAGAGAATAGTATTATTGTTGAGGTTTTAGTATTAGTCCTCTAAGACTAGTATTTCCTTAAGTATTAATTCATTAAGGGCATGTTAGAAATTGAGGAATTAAATTTAGGGATTTGACTTTATGTGGATTTGACCAAGAATAGGATTAAATATTACTTGGGATAGTATTAGTAATATCTTCAAAAATAAGGTGTCTTAGACCTTAAGCAATTTTCGAAAATTAGGAGGTATTAAGACATGGATTTCTAGTATCTTTATTTATGGAAATAAGTCATATTCTAATGCAAGAGAATAGTACATGCTTGAAGGTTAAGTATCATAAGAATAAAGAGTTAGTAAGGATCTTTTAAATAAGGAAATAAGTTGCCAAGTATGGAAATAGAGATACAACAAGATATTGGGCCAATTTTCTTTCCCCTCTTGCAAGATTTCGGCCAAGGCCTTATGCAGCCGCAAACCATACTTTTCCAACTCTATAAATATGTATTGATCAAGTCCCCAAAACCCTTAGACACCCAAGAAAAATCGGCAACCTCTACCACCCAAATTTCGGCCATATATTGAAGTTAAAGGACCAGAATTTTCGGTAGCTTGTAGAAGTAGAAGAAGGGCAGTTTTTCGTGAGTTGTTAGAGCAAATATTAAGCAAGCCAACGTATAACACTTCTTTATTTTCAAGATAAGAAAAGGTGGGGGTTTAAACGGTGAAAAGTGGTAACTATAGTTCGACTTTTAAATATTTAGTTTGATGCAATTATGTGTTTATGTGCTAATATGAATGGATGGTCAGCTCTACCATCAATCTATGAATGGACAATCAGCTATATTGTCAAATGAATGTTAAGGATGATCAGCTATATCATCAATGAATGGATACGAAAGTCGTATCATATGTTAAGAAAGAAGGGTATGTTTACATGTTATTGTGTCCTTTATATTTAGACTTCGAACTAACTATTCCCACGGAGTGATTATTTTACAATTGCTCACCCCTTCACCAAATCATATTTTCAGATTTTCAAGAGTAAAGGTGACGAGATTGGCGATGCGGAGGAAGGTGGATGTGATGCGAGTTGAAGAAGAAGTTAATGGATGAAGTTTAATTAATAAATTCCAAGTAGGCTTTTATTTTAAGTTGCAAGTATTTTTATTAATGTTTTCGGAACTTTATGTTTTGCCACAAGACTAGACAAATGCATATTTTATTTCGTTGAGTGCATGGACACGTAGATGCTTGATTTAGGATTTATTATGGTTTGAAGACTTATGGGATTTTATTATGGATTTTTATGAGGTATTATTATTATTATGATTATGTGTTAATTTGCATGAGTTTTTAAGAGATAATTTGATGAATTTAGTTTAATAATGTGGCAGCTGATGATTTGAATTTAATATGCATGATTACGTGATGAATTTATGTGTTTAATTGTTCTTAAGAAAATTAGTTATTGTCCTTAGTTTGCATGATCGATAAGTTAAGTTTTATAACTCCAAAATTATGAAATTTTGCCAGAATGTTTGCCATGATTTAAAATGCATGTTGACCATTTTTCATGAGTTTTTACTTAGTAGAAGTCGAGGTTCCAGTTTTAGTCCTTTATGTGATTCTAGTCCTCAAAATTCTTGTTTTAAAAATACCAAATTATGCCCAGCCTGTTTTCGAATTATTGGCAGTGTAATAGCCATAAAAATTATCAAGTTATTTCAGTATTAAACCTGGAGCAAAGATCGTTTTAAGTATCAGCTAGCAATTAGTCCTTTATCTTTGTTTTACGAGCTTTTCAAGTGTTTTAAAGATGAATTTTCGTGGCAGGTGTTTATTTTATGTTTAACGTGATTTATTTGATTATTTAGAGGTCTTTAAATAATTGGCAAGAAAATAGTATTAGAGAAAATGGCTTTTGTATTAGTTAGTAGACTGTTTTTATACACATGCGATTTTGATGAGTACACCTAGGCTGTTTTCGAAAGTTCTGTGTTCAGTAGCTGTACCAGAATTATTTAAGTATTATTGTATGATTTAATTGATGACTTATATGTTGAAGGATGTTAGAATAAGTTTAATTCACATGTGAATATTATTGAAACATGTTATGTATAATTGTTATGTTATTATGTGGTTTCTAGGAATGTGCTAGGTGAATATTTATTATGATATTTTAGGATTTTACCACTGATGCATTGAGTAAGTTATTTTTTTGTGAATGTTTGATTTTTATAAGTTCAAAAGGTATTTTCAAAGAAAAGAAATTTTCATAGAAAAGGGTGCACGTTCTAAAAGAGTGTTTTTATTAAATTTATTTATTAAAGGTGAGATTTCCGCTGTTTTTGAGATGCATAGAATTTTAGGGCGTGACAGTGTGGTATCAGAGCAGGTCTACGTTCTTGTAGACTTGTAAAAATAAAATATTTTTATGTGCCTTATGAGATTGCATGCAAAGTTTTTTATGGAATAATTTCATGAAAAGTTTAAAAAGAGAAAGCTCCATCCATCACCACCGCCGCAACCATCTCCGAGTCCTAAAGCAAGTAAGTTTTCAATAGCTCAAGTATGATGTTTCAAGCGAAAGGTTTATTCAAAGGAATGATTTATGATGAATGGCATGACCTAGTCATGGAGGATATTATGAAATGTTATGAAGGACCACTCTTTGGTCAAATGTTTTAAGAAATTCTTTTCAAGGTTTTCGAAAAGAAAAATGTTTTAAGAAAATGTTTTATGAAAAATATTTTATGAAATGTTGTGCTTGTACGACGGCTTAGGAATGTTATGATAAAGATTTATGATAACTATGAATGCCTAGCAAGAGTGTTTAGAAACATTTAAGTACGATGGGTTATAGGACAGTTTTTTTAATATTAAGATCGACTAAGCAATTTCTTTGTGTATCGGGGTCTTTCGTTTTAGATGCCTCCGAGACGTGACCCAAACCATGACCCTAATGAGTCCGATGGACACGCGGATAGGAGGGGTCGCCCTCAAGTTAACCTCGTAGTCCCTAACGTAGCACCTATGCTTAACCCTACCGCGCAAGTAGTTGAACAATTTAGGAGGTACAAGCCTGCTACCTTTAACGGGTGGGACGGACCGGATGCTGTTGAGGAATGGTTTCGTTCCGTGGAGAGGATTTTCCAGCTGATTGAGTGCACCGACGCACAAAGAATTGCTTGCATAGTATTCCAACTCGTTGAGGATGCCGACCATTGGTGGGAAAGCCATTGGAGGATTCGCCCAGTTGAGGAGTGACGTGCCTTAACTTGGGACCGTTTCAAGGGGATCATGATGGAGAGGTACTACCCTCAATCCTACAAGGATAGGAAGGAGCGTGAATTCCTAGACTTGCAACAAGGAGGAATGACGGTTGCGGAGTACGAATTGAAGTTCAGCCAACTTACACGTTTTGCTCAAACACCTCATCGACACCGAGCAAAAATGCGTCCTTCATTTCGTTAAAGGGCTTAGGATCGAGATTCAGCACGTTCTAATAGCTTTAGGCAACCTAACTTTTGCTGAAGCACTTGAGAGAGCCGAGCAGATGGGAGCTTGCTTGAAGAAGGATGCGGATAGGAGGTCACGTGATAATAAGAGGAAATGGGATCAATCAGGCGGAGCAAGGAAGTTTGTTAATATTGGACAAGGAACAACTCAAGGCTTTAAACCCAAGTAAGGAAATCAAGTGGCGAGCGCGACTTGTTCTAAGTGTTGGAAGAATCACGTAGGAGAGTGCCTCGTTGGGAAAGATATTTGTTTTCGTTGCTGCAAGCCAGGACACAAGGCGCACCAGTGTCCACTACCGCCTAGGGCACGAGTGTTTTCACTTAAAAGGAGAGTCGAGTGAGGATCAATCTCCTTCGGAGACTTTGCAAGGTATGCTAACTTTGAATTCGGTACCAATAACTGCTTTGTTCGATACCGGAGCTACGCATTCTTTTATCTCGCTTAGTTGTTGTTTGAGGATTGGTTGTGAGTTAGATGTTAGTGCTAGTCCCTTAGAAGTTAATATCCCTTTGGGTAAGGCTGTGTTTACGAGTAAGGTTTTGTCGAGTGCGAAACTTGAGATTTGTGGGAGGAGTCTTGAGGGAGAGTTACACGTTATCGAGATGGGACAATTCGATGTCATTCTTGGCATGGATTGGCTAGCAAAGTACCACGCCACTATCGATTGGGAGAAGAGGGAAGTGACGCTCAAGTTACCAAGTGGAGAGGAGTTGACATACTTTGGTTCCCGACCTAGTACGCATAATTTGATCGTCACCGCGATGCAAGCCATGGAATTACTTCAAGAGGAAGGATGTGAAGGATAGCTTATCAATGTTATAGGCACGAATGTGAAGGTGGTGAACATTGAAGACGTTGTTGTTGTTAACGAGTTCATTGACGTGTTTCCCGAGGAGTTACCCGGAATTCCACCCGACCGACAAGTGGAATTTACAATCGATCTTATACCCGGAGCTCCCCCAATTTCGAAAGCACCCTATAGAATAGCGCCAAGGGAACTCAAGGAGTTAAAGATGCAATTACAAGAGTTGTTGGATAAGAAATTCATCCAACCAAGTGTTTCACCATGGGGAGCGCCAGTTTTATTCGTCAAGAAGAAGGACGGATCATGGAGGATGTGCATTGACTATCGAGAGCTTAATCAGCTCATGATAAAGAACAAGTACCCGTTGCCTAGAATTGAAGACTTGTTCGATCAACTAAGGGGAGCGAGTGTGTTCTCAAAGGTTGACTTGAGATCAGGTTATCATCAATTGAAGATCAAGGAAAGAGATAGAGCGAAGACTGCTTTTCGCACACGCTATGGGCATTACGAGTTCGTAGTGATGCCGTTCGGTTTGAGCAACGTACCAGCTATCTTTATGGACTTGATGAACCGTGTCTTTCACCCTTTCTTAGATCGGTTCGTCATAGTGTTCATTGATGACATTCTAATCTATTCACGGAGTAAGGAGCAACATGAAGAGCACTTGAGGACGGTTCTTGAAGTTTTGTGCCAAGAAAGATTGTTTGCAAAGTTTACCAAATGCGAGTTTTGGTTAGACCGAGTGAAATTTCTAGGCCATGTGATCATGGCCCAAGGAGTGGAAGTAGACGCATCTAAGGTTGCAGCCGTGAGCGAGTGGAAGGCTCAAACTAATGTGAACGAGGTTCGTAGCTTTCTCGGTTTGGCAAGATACTATAGGCGATTTATCGAAGGCTTTGCAAAGATAGCCTCACCGATGACCAAGTTAACACGCAAAGGAGAGAAGTTCGTGTGGTCCAAGGTATGCGAGAAGAGTTTCCAAGAGTTGAAGGACAAGTTAGTGTCGGCCCCTGTCCTTATTATTCCCAATCCTACCGAAAGTTTTGTGATCTTTAGCGGCGCGTCAAAGCAAGGACTAGGATGTGTTTTGATGCAACATGGGAAAGTCGTGGCATACGCATCAAGGCAATTGGAGGTGCACGAGATGAACTATCCTACGCATGATCTTGAATTAGCGGTTGTTGTTCATGCATTAAAGATATGGAGACATTACCTTTATGGTACTAAGTGCGAGATATTCACCGATCATAAGAGCCTCAAGTATATTTTCATGCAAAAGGAGTTCGAGCGCTTGAAGTTAGAAGTGGTCGAATCAACCAAGGAGATGGAGTCCATACTTTCGGCACTTGTGGTGCAAGGCACAATTCAGACGAGGATCCGAGAGGCCCAAGACTTGGACCCCTTTCTCGGCAAGATGAAGAAAAGGACCGAAACCAAAGCTGTTAAGGGCTTTGCAATCGGCAATGATGGAGCACTTACGTACGAGGGAAGGTTGTGTGTTCCAAACGATGAAGACTTAAAGAAGGAAATCATGGAGGAAGCTCATTGTACACCTTATACGGTTCATCCCGGTGGAACCAAGATGTATAGAGACTTAAGGACTATATTTTGGTGGAAGAACATGAAGGGAGATATTGCCAATTTCATAGAGAAGTGTTTAACTTGTCAACAAGTTAAGGCGGAACATCAAAGGCCATCAGGATTGTTGAAGCCGTTAGAGATACCTCAATGGAAGTCGGAGCACATTTCCATGGATTTCGTGATGGGACTACCCCGCTCGATTAAAGGGAATCAAGCAATATGGGTTGTTGTGGATCGACTAACCAAGTCGGCTCATTCTCTACCTATGAAGATGACGTGGAGTATGGATAAACTTGCTCAAATTTATATCCAAGAAGTAGTGAGATTGCATGGAGTCCCCGTTTCAATCGTTTCGGATAGGGATACACATTTTACGTCGCAATTTTGGAGAAGCCTACAATCGGCCATGGGCACCAAGTTGAATCTTAGCACGGCGTATCACCCCCAAACGGACTGTCAATCCGAGAGGATGATTCAAACACTTGAAGACGTGTTACGGGCTTGTGTTCTAGACTTTGAAGGTAATTGGGAGACGTACTTACCTTTGGTTGAGTTTGCTTACAACAATAGTCACCAAGCGACGATTGGCATGGCTCCATACGAGGCTTTGTATGGACGACGTTGTAGATCCCCGTTGTATTGGGATGAAGTTGGCGAACGACGCATTCTAGGGCCCGAGATAGTGGAGAAAATGGTAAAGGTGATTGAGAAGATTAGAGAGCGAATACGGGCTGCCCAAGATCGTCAAAAGTCTTATGCCGACAAACGTAGAAAGCCCCTACATTTAGAGAAGGGCGAGGATGTGTTCTTAAAGGTGTCGCCGACCAAAGGAGTTGTCCGTTTTGGACGCAAAGGGAAGTTACAACCACGTTTTATAGGACCTTTCGAAATCCTAGAGAAGGTTGGGAGTTTAGCATATCGCTTAGCGTTGCCCCCTAACCTTGCAGCCGTTCACAACGTATTTCACGTTTCGATATTGAGAAAGTACGTACGTGATCCTAGTCATGTGTTAGACTATTCGTCTTTGGAAGTAGATAAGAACTTAGCTTACGAAGAAGTACCCGTGGAGGTGTTGGATAACAAGACACATCGTTTGAGAAATCGAGAAGTTAATCTTATTAAGGTACGTTGGAATCGACATGGAGTCGATGAAGCGACGTGGGAAAAAGAAAAAGATTTAAAGGCTAAATACCCCGAGCTTGTTTTGCAAGGTAAGTTAGTATTTTCGAGGATGAAATTTTTTAAAGGTGGTGAGTTTGTAACGCCCAGCATAGGCAGCAGCTTTTAGTCCTTTATTTATTTGTTTTAGGCGTGAATTTGAGTGTGAGCAAGGTTTAGTCCTTTAAGTTGTTATGCTTTAATATTTCTTAATTATTTACTACGTATTAGTTGTCCCAATTAGTATTAATTGGACTCTTAGTTTAGTGTTAAGTTCGAATATTTTAGAGTAAGAGAGAATAGTATTATTGTTGAGGTTTTAGTATTAGTCCTCTAAGACTAGTATTTCCTTAAATATAAATTCATTAAGGGCATGTTAGAAATTAAGGAATTAAATTTAGGGATTTGACTTTATGAGGATTTGACCAAGAATAGGATTAAATATTACTTGGAATAGTATTAGTAATATTTTCGAAAATAAGGAGTCTTAGACCTTAATTAAGCAATTTTTTAAAATTAGGAGGTATTAAGACAAGGATTTCTAATATCTTTATTTATGGAAATAAGTCATATTCTTATGCAAGAGAATAGTACATTCTTGAAGGTTAAGTATCATAAGAATAAAGAGTTAGTAAGGATCTTTTAAATAAGGAAATAAGTTGCCAAGTATGGAAATAGAGATACAACAAGATAGTGGGCCAATTTTCTTTCCCCTCTTGCAAGATTTCAGCCAAGGACTTATGCAGCCCCAAACCCTACTTTTCCAACTCTATAAATATGTATTGATCAAGTCCCCAAAACCCTTAGACGCCCAAGAAAAACCGGCAGCCTCTAGCACCCAAATTTCGGCCATATATTGAAGTTAGAGGACCAGAATTTTCGGCAGCTTGTAGAAGTAGAAGGAGGGCAGTTTTCGTGAGTTCTTAGAGCAAAGATTAAGCAAGCCAATGTACAACACTTTTTTATTTTCAAGACAAGAATAGGTGGGGGTTTAAACGGTGAAAAGTGGTAACTATAGTTCGACTTTTAAATATTTAGTTTGATGCAATTATGTGTTTATGTGCTAATATGAATGGATGGTCAGCTCTACCATCAATCTATGAATGGACAATCAGCTATATTGTCAAACGAATGTTAAGGATGATCAGCTATATCATCAATGAATGGATATGAAAGTCGTATCATATGTTATGAAAGAAGGGTATGTTTACATGTTATTATGTCCTTTATATTTAGACTTCGAACTAACTATTCCCACGGAGTGATTATTTTATAATTGCTCACCCCTTCACCGAATCATATTTTCAGATTTTCAAGAGTAAAGGTGACAACATTGGCGATGCGGAGGAAGGTGGATGTGATGCGAGTTGAAGAAGAAGTTAATGGATGAAGTTTAATTAATAAATTCCAAGTAGGCTTTTATTTTAAGTTGCAAGTAATTTTATTAATGTTTTCGGCACTTTATGTTTTGCCACAAGACTAGACAAATGCATATTTTATTTCGTTGAGTGCATGGACACGTAGATACTTGATTTAGGATTTATTATGGTTTGAAGACTTATGGGATTTTATTATGGATTTTTATGAGGTATTATTAATATTATGATTATGTGTTAATTTGCATGAGTTTTTAAGAGATAAGTTGATGAATTTAGTTTAATAATATGGCAGCTGATGATTCGAATTTTATATGCATGATTAAGTGATGAATTTATGTGTTTAATTGTTCTTAAGAAAATTAGTTATTGTCCTTAGTTTGCATGATCGATAAGTTAAGTTTTATAACTTCAAAAATTATGAAATTTTCCAGAATGTTTGCCATGATTTAAAATGCATGTTGACCAATTTTCATGAGTTTTTACTTAGCAGAAGTCGAGGTTCCAGTTTTAGGCCTTTATGTGATTCTAGTCCTCAAAATTCTTGTTTTAAAAATACCAAATTATGCCCAGCCTGTTTTCGAATTATTGGCAGTGTAATAGTTATAAAAATTATCAAGTTATTTCAGTATTAAACCTGGAGCAAAGATTGTTTTAAGTATCAGCTAGCAATTAGTCCTTTATCTTTGTTTTACGAGCTTTTCAAGTGTTTTAAAGATGAATTTTCGTGGCAAGTGTTTATTTTATGTTTAACATGATTTATTTGATTATTTAGAGGTCTTTAACTAATTGGCAAGATAATAGTATTATAGAAAATGGCTTTTGTATTAGTTAGTGGACTGTTTTTATACACATTCGATTTTGATGAGTACACCCAGGCTGTTTTCGAAAGTTCTGTGTTCAGTAGCTGTACCAGAATTATTTAAGTGTTATTTTATGATTTAATTGATGACTTATATGTTGAAGGATGTTAGAATAAGTTTAATTCACATGTGAATATTATTGAAACGTGTTATGTATAATTGTTATGTTATTATGTGGTTTCTAGGAATGTGCTAGGTAAATATTTATTATGATATTTTAGGATTTTACCACTGATGCATTGAATAAGTTATTTTTTTGTGAATGTTTTATTTTTATAAGTTCAAAAGGTATTTTCAAAGAAAAGAATTTTTCATAGAAAAGGATGCACGTTCTAAAAGAGTGTTTTTATTAAAGGTGAGACTTCCGCTGTTTTTGAGATGCAGAGAATTTTAGGGCGTGACAGCTTCAATCGGAACCATAGCAGACCCACCCAGTCTGCTTGAACCCCGTCCAAAATTGTGCGAGCCACGCTGAGGCGAAGTTTGGTCAAGGCATCCAAACTCCCCTGCTCTGCAAGGATAACCTTGTTCACCACGTCCATCAAAAACCTTTATCTCCTCCAGAGCATATTCTTCTTCAGACCCGAAGCCCTTTTCCGTTGACTCCTCCTTGCCATCATTTGGAACGTAACCAGATGCTCAGATTCCTTGTAGGTGTGGGGAAGGACACCAGTAGATGGGAGTTCAAAGATTTGAGCAGCAACCTCCCTGGTCAAAACTACAGTTTCCCCATCCATAATGGATCCGATGGCGTTGTTGCTAAACATGGCTTTAAGCAAAAAATGGAAGGCGAAGTAGTTGAGCGTCTTGTTGTCTGGTGGTGCCATGGAAATGAAAGTGCGTAGACGAAGCTTTTGAAACAGATTTAAGATTTCCCTAATTTCTGGAAACCGTATCGCCTCATAGTCTACGCACATCTCAGCGTACATATCTTCGAGCAGTTTTTTCCATGCTTTAGTATCCATAGCTTCAACACAGAGATTAGTAGCACAGAGATTTGAAGAAAGAGTAGGGTAGATAGAAATTTCAGAGAGGAAAGAGTTTTTAGAAAGGAGGGTAAAGGTTATTTATACTAAGCGAAGAAGATGAGCAGTTTTTCCAAAAAGAAACCGATCAATATAGATCGTGGATGGACATGTTGCATCACATAAATCAACGGTCCAGATTAAAAGACCTTTGAGAGTTTTTAGGGGTGATGCGTAAGTGTCAGGTTTTGAAAAGGGTTTTGGAAGCCAAAAATTTCGCCTTTTTGTAAAAAAGGTAATGATTAAATACTTTTGTAAGGTAAATTGGGCGGTGAGAAATTAATTACCACTGACACTGAATATTTGGAAAGTGATAAATTCTGGATTTTTCGAAAAATAAAATTTGATTGCCAATTTTCTAAAATTAATTTTAGAAATTAGGGGATTATCCAGAATTTTGAAAAGATTTTATTTTCCAAAAGATAATTTGAAAACTAAAGGAAGAAAAAAAACTTATCGGGTAGCTGACGTGGCAAGATCAGCTGATAAGATAAATCCTCCAGCGAAAATCTCTTCTGCTCATCTGGGAGTTTAAAATCAACTGACATGTATCAGATGGGGGGTAATGGCCTTGTTTGGTTCTCTTGACTTATACCTGTATCAAGTTAGAAATAACAAGATAGGAAAAAGACATACTAGATCAGTTGAGCTGACCTCGAGATCAGCTGATTATCACAGTAGATTCCCCCTCAGCTGATCATCAGCTGAACACCTAGAAAAACATTTTCTGCCTTTCTTAAAGAACTGCCTCTCCATCTACCATCCCTAGCTCAGCTACTAATTCTCTTAACCTTATCTCAGCTAAAAGTTTAGTAAGGACATCTGCTCTCTGCTTCTCAATGTGGATCTTCTCCATCCTGATGTCGCCCTTCTCAGCATGGTCTCTAAGGAAATGATGTCCTATGTTCACATGCTTACATCTGGCATGGAGAACTGGATTCTGAGTAATGGCTATTGCACTTGTGCTATCACAGAAGATGGGGATCTCTTCTGTAATCACATGGTAGTCTCTCAACTGTTGTCTGATCCAAAGCAGCTGAGAGCAGCAGCTACCAGCAGCTATGTACTCTGCCTCTGTTATGGAAGTAGCTACTGATATCTGTTTCTTGGAGAACCAAGAAATCGACTTACTTCCCAGAAACTGACAAGAAATCGACTTACTTCCTATCAATCTTACACCCTCCATAGTCAGAATCTGAATACCCACTCAGCTGAAAGTTGTCATCAGCTGGATACGAAAGGCCCAGATTGGAAGTACCCTTCAAATACTTCACAATCTTCTTAGCTGCTTCCAGATGAGACTTTTTAGGGTTCGCCTGAAATTTTGCACATACTCCTACTGCAAAGCTGATATCAGGTCTGCTGGCAGTGAGATACAGTAGAGAACCAATAAGTTCTCTGTAGTGTGTCTGATATACTTTCTCGCCAGCCTCATCTGGATCCATGCTGAAGTTTGTCATCATTGGAATCTTGGTTTCTCTGCTGCAACTGATTCCAAACTTTTCTATCAAGTTCTTGGCATACATAGCTTGGCTAATAAAGGATCCATTGGACATCTGCTTCACCTGTAGTCCAAGGAAATAGGTCATCTCCCCCATCATTGACATCTCAGATTTGCTTGTCATCAGTCTGCAGAACTGATCACACATCTGCTTGTTGGGGGAGCCAAAGATGATATCATCTACATAGATCTGCACCAAGAGGATATCACCTCCATCTTCTTTTCTGAACAAGGTCGTGCTATCTTTCCTTTGCTGAAGCCACTATCCAGCAGGAACTGAGATAGGGTATCATACCATGCTCTAAGTGCCTGCTTTAGTCCATATAAAGCCTTCTGCAGCCTGTAGACCTTATTTCCAACTTCAAATCCTGGTGGTTGTTCCACATACACCTCTTCTGCCAGGATTCTATTCAGAAAAGCTGATTTGACATCCATCTGATAAACCTTGAACACCTTGAAAACAGCATAGGCCAGAAATAATCTGATGGCTTCTAGTCTAGCCACAGGAGCAAATATCTCATCATAATCAATGCCCTCTGACTGTGAGTATCCCTGGGCTACTAGCCTTACCTTGTTTCTTACCACAACATCATTTTCATCCTTCTTATTCTTGAAGACCACTTAGTGCCTATGACCTTCTGATGCCTGGGCCTCTCTACTAGAGTCCAAACTTCTTGTCTTGCAAACTAGTTTAGCTCCTCTTGCATTGCTACAATCCAGTTTGGATCCTCAAGAGCTTCATGGATGTTTTTGGGTTCAATCAGAGACACATAACAGCTGAACTGAGCACCCAAGTTAAGCTTCCTTCTGGTTTGAACACCTACACTTGGATCTCCTAAGATCTGCTCAGCTGGAAAGTCAGACAACTTCTTTTTGCCCCTCTGAGGTGCCATGGTCTGCTCCTCTTGGGTTTTGTCTGACATTCCCCCTTGATTAGTGTCAGGAGTCATTGTGCCATTATCTGGTGCTGATGAGGGCTTATCAGCTGACTTGGGCTCATTATCTGATTCTGAGTCTGATTCAATCCTAGGTACCATTACCTTGATCAAATCTGGCTTGTCATTCAGATTCAGCTGATCCATCTCATCTGCTAGGTTCTCTTTGTTGTGCTCATGAACAGATTCATCAAATACAACATGAGGTGTCTCTTCCACACAAAGAGAGACCTTATTAAAGACTCTATAGGCTTTGCTGCTTCCAGAATATCCTAAGAATATTCCTTCAGCAACCTTAGCATCAAAAGTCTTTAACTTGGTCTTTCCATTGTCATGGATGAAACACCTACACCCAAAAATATGGACAAAGGAAAGGTTAGGAGATTTACCTTTGTATATCTCATAGGGGGTTTTGCCATGCCTCTTGACTGGAAAACATCTATTTTGGATATAGCAAGCAGTGTTGATGGCCTCTGCCCAAAATCTCGGAGGAGTCTGATATTCAGCTAACATAGTTCTTGCTGCCTCCTTAAGGGTTCTATTTCTTCTCTCTGCTGAGGTGTTCTGGCAGCTGATGTCTCATGCAGAATACCATTTTCCCTGTAATAGTCAGAAACAACAAAGTTAAGAAACTCAGTACCTTTTATCACTTCTTATTCTGACTATGCTGAGGTCCTGCTCCTTCTGGATCCTCTTGAACAACTCCAGCATCTTGACCATAGTCTCATTCTTCTTGAACAAGAACACTACCCAAGTGAATCTTGTATAATCATCAACAATCACCAGTGTGTACTTCCTTCCACTGAAGCTAAGAGGAGAGACTGGTCTGAATAGATCCATATAAAGCAGCTTGAGTGCCTTTGTTATTGAAGTACTTTACACATCCTTGAATGAGGCCTTTGTCTGCTTCCCTTTCTGACAAGCATTACACTTCTGATCAGATGCAAACACCTCATTTGGTAGTCCTCTGACAAGACCCTTCCTTGCAACCTTGTTGAGAGTCTTGTAGTTCAGATGACCTAATCTCTTGTGCCAGAGCTAGCTGACCTCTGAGGAACTTTTAGCAACCAAGCATGAGTCAGCTGGACAACTTGCAAAATCTCCAAGATACATGTTACCTCTTCTGAGGCCAGTTAGTAGCACCTGCTCATTTATATCACTAATAACAAGACAAGAGAATCTTACTGAGTATCCCTTGTCACAGAATTGGGATACAGACAGAAGATTGTGCATCAGCCCTTCTACATAGTAGACTTCTTCAACTCTTGTTCCTTTGATCAGCAGAGTACCAACTCCTCTAGTGACTCCAAAGTTGTTGTCACCAAATACAACTCTAGGCCCATCAAGCGTTACAAAGTTCTGGAGGAGATGCTTTTCAAACATCATATGCTTTGAACATCTGCTATCAATGTACCAGACATGGCTCTTAGCTTCTCCTCTCTCTATTGGGCTAGAGTTTGCCTGAAATTAAGATTCAAGCTTTAGGTACCCTTACATTGGGTCCTGATTGGTTAGTATCTAATTTATGGATCCACAGGTAGAGATCATCCTTATGAGGTTTAGGGGATCTCAACCTTCTACCATATTTATCCACAAAGATCATCTCCCTCTGAGGATCTCTTTTGGGGCGATGAGTGATGACAGCAAGCTTATAAGTGGGCTGCTCATAAGGGTAGTTTCGGCTTAAGCCTTTGAATGACTCATATACTTTAGCCTGTGAGGGCTTGCCTATTTTGGTTACGTTAAATGTAACCCAGGGTTGAGGTTTGTTTCACTTGGGCTTACTCTGCTGAGATGGCCCAGGCTTATCATTCCTCTGTTGATCCTGCTGAGGCTTCCTTGTCTTAGCATAGCTATGATTTGGATGCCTCTTCTAGTCTTGGGACTTCTGAGCTTTGGACTTATGTTGGTTATCAGCAGGCTTCTGAGTTTTAGTACTCTTCTGCTCTGCTGAAACCTTATGATCACCAGCAGACTTCTGAGCTTTAGTGCTCTTCTGCCCAGCTGGGACCTTTTCCGTCCCTCTGCTCTTTTGCCCTTCCGATATAGATGCAGGCTCAGCTGGCCCTTTACCCTTTTGAGGATCCCGAATTAGTCCACTGTCACTTTTCTTCTTCTTTTGTGGTTTGGGTTTAGGATAACCAAGACCCCTTTTATCATTCACAGTTTGTGATGACTCACCTATTTCAGACACGGCATTTTTTGCCTTAGTCAGTTGATCCACTTTCAGCTGAAGCTGCTGTGAATTTTTAATTGTCAGTTCATTCCGGTTGAAGAGTTCATCGAACTTAGCTGTCAGCCGAATATGTTCTTCACTCAAAATAGTGTTCTCAGAAAGTAACTTTTCTATTAGTTTCTCCTGTTTCTCACATTTTGCTATTAAGTCAGCAAACTTGTTAGCATGTGAGTCATAGGATATCACTGGTAGTCTAGCACTTTCCAAATCTTGTCTCAAGCTTTGAACTTCAGCTTTCAGAGTAGAGTTCTCCTCTTCCAACTTAGAACAAACTTTTAGGGAGGATTGGAGATCTGATAACAACTTGTGTAAATCTGACTCACTAGAATAGGTAGAAGAGCAAGATGAGCTAACAGAGGGGATAGGAGAATTTACCTCTTCTACCTTAGCCATAAGGTAGATGTCTTCTTCTGACTCAAAATCAGATAAAGATGAAGATGAGCTAATGTCTTGTTTCTCCTCCTCTGCCAGCAGAGCCCTCTTATCAGCAAATCTGCAATCTCTTTTGATACTCTTCTCTTCTCTTTCCCTTGGTGTAAGCTGAGGACAATCATAGCTGAGATGCCCTGGCTTGTTGCAAGAGTAGCAAACACCATCTCCTCCTCTCTTGGGACTTGGTTCCCTCCTTCTCTCTGGAGAATTGTACCTGGTCTCCTTCTCATCTAATGGTCTTCTGGAATCAGATGATTTCTGGTACCTCCTGGGAGAATCACCCTTGTTCTTCTTCCAATGAGATCTGTACTTCTGGAACTTGTTTGACATCTTGTCCAACTTCTTGGTCAGCAGAGCAAGCTGCTCTTTTAAACTCATGTCCTCTGGAGTAGAGGACTTCTCCTGGCTATCAGTTGTAGCTGAGAATGCAACATTCTTTTCAGCTGATGAAGATGATGGAGTCTCATCTTCCTGGTCTTCTTCTTGAAGATCAAATTCATGGGCTTTCAAATGAGACAGCAGAGTGTGATGACTAATCTCAGATAAGTTCTTGGTCTCTTTGATCACAGTCACTTTCACTCTCCATCTGGAGGTGAGAGATTTTAGGATCTTGTTGTTGATCTCTCTCTCTCAGAATATTCCTTTCCCAATGAGCTTGTCTTATTCAGAATGTTGGTCAATCTCATGTCCAGCTGGTCTATTGAGTCATCAGCCTTCATTTTGAAGGTGTCAAATGTATGGAGAACAGCTTGAAGTTTGTTCTCTATTATTTTATCAGTACCTTCACACATTAGTGAGAGCTTTTCCCACATTTCCTTTACAGTCCTGCACGTCTTGATCTTCTCTATATATTCTTTTGATAGTGTCTCAATTATTTCTGTTCTGGCCACTTGATCCAGATTGAAAAGTTTTCTTTCAGCATCATTTAGTTCACTCTTCTTCTCTAGCTTTCTTCTCTCGCTGATCTCTGCTTCTGGAGTTTTGCTGTCACTCACTGCTTCCCAGTAGATTTTTAGAACATCCAGCATCCTATCATGAATGGCTCTAAGATGATTCTCCATTCTGAATTTCCAGTAATCATAGTCTTCAATGGAAAACTCAGGCAGCTTCCTCGTCTTGGATCCATTCTTCTTGTATGAAGTCATAACTGCAAGCGGTTAGATGAATTGTACACAAAGTTTTCTAAAAAGATTTTCAGTGATCTGTCCAGGTGACCACCAAAAGCTTTCTCAGGCTGTGGTCTTTTGGACACACAGCTCTGATACCACTTGTTGGTCCCAAAGGCAGGTTTTATAGAAAGAAACACTAAATCAAGTCTAGAAGGGGGGTTGAATAGACTTGATAGTTTTTAAAACCTTTTTCGATTTAGGCTTATTTTAAAAATAACAAACTACTTGAGGTCATCTAATTTAATAAAATGTGCGCTGTGTATTGGGTGCGGAAACGATTTTGATGAAAATCATTTTTAGTGATTTCTGCAAAAATAAAAACAGAACAGAAAAGAAAGCAAGACACCAGAATTTATAGTGGTTCAGACAAAAGGTCCTACTCCACTCTCCACAATCCAACTGGACTTGTGGGGCTCTCCACTAACTTTCTCACTAGCTCACTCACTCACTTAAGAGTAAAACTCTCTTACAATAGTCTATGCTAAAATAGCAGTCGACTTTCAAACAGCTTCTACAAAGCTTACAAGGGATTAATATGAGTGTAAAGTGTGTTGAGTACGAGTAGAGAATTTGACAGAGTTTCGACAAGCTTAATCACGTGTTAATCTATGCTTGAATTCTTCACTGGTACTCTTATTTATAGGTTCAAATTACTAGCCGTTGGGATTGACTAGATATCTGAAATCCCATAAATTAGGAATCAATCAATCATAGAGATTGATTGAATCTTCTTCATGATTCCCGAAAGTCTTCGCAATCCTCCAATCAATCAAGTTTGTCCCCTTGATTGACTGGTCTTCTATTCTGGGAATCTTTTTGTTGTCGCAAGTCAACCCTAAATTGATTCCGTAGAATCTGGGTATAGCACAAGACCTCAGCCGATCTGTCTCTTCAGCTGATATACCAGTCTGCTGATATATGTGGACCTCAGCTGTTGTGCTAGTCTGCTGATGAGCGCACCTCAGCTGATATTTGGGACCTCGTCTGGTGTCTCGGTCCTTGGTCTAGTCTTGTCTGCGATATGCTCTTCAACTGATCTTCTGACTTCAGCTGATCTTGAACTCTTCTTCAACTCCAGATTTTTCAGTGTCAGCTGCTCAGGTCTTCTGTCTTCTAGGATCTGCTAAGTCTTCAAAGCCTAAGCTGACCTTCTTCTCTATGAAAGCTTTGGATCATCTAGGCTGCAAGGTCTGTTCCCCCTTACTAATAACCTATCTAATCCTAACTATTCATCAGCTGACTAACAGGTTCAGCTGGTCCTATTACAAGATAATTTGTTTATCATATCATCAAAACATCTAACAAGAATATCCTAACAAGAAGACTTGGCTCTTTTTATTAAGCAGCTAAAGAAGTTTGGGAAGTGGACCAAGAAGAAGCAGTACACACTAAAAGAAGAAGGTAAGGTGAAACCTACATCACCTAACTCAACTTATCTGTTTTACAACTGCAGAAAGTTAGGACACTACATCAAAGACTGTCCATACCCCAAGGAAAATAAGTACGCAGATGAGGAAAAGAAAGTTAGAAAAGAAAAGAATAAAAGGTTTGACAAGGAAAGAATTAGAGCTCTTCTTTCAGAGTTTGATAAAAACCAGGAAGAAAGTCCCTCTTTTTCTCAAGAGTCAACTGCAAATTTGGAAGATACTGACTCAACTGATTCAGATGAAGAAGCCCTTATCTGTCTTATGGCTAAAGATGAAGAGGTATGCTCATCATCTAGTTATATAACAGAAAAGGATTATCCCATTGACATACTTGATGCAATCCAAAGACTCCAAGAAGAAGTAAGATTCTTTAAAGAAGAAAATGAAGATCTTAGAAGAGATAATCATATTGGAAGAGAGCATGTGAAGACTCTATTGGCTGGAGTTGAAGATGCTGAGAAACAATTCGTGGTTCTACAAGAACTCAAAGAAGGATTCAGTTGTTTGCAAAACAATAATGAAGAGCTCTTCAATGAGGCAAGTTGTAGAGCTGCAGATTGTGTTGATCTACAAGAGACTATCAGATCACAAGAAATAATGATAGCTGATCTTGAAGAAAGGAGTGTTAATCTTCAAAAGAAGTTGAATTGCTTTGGAAAATCATCAAAACAATTAAAGAAGATGATGTCTGAGCAAAGACATACTGGTAACTTAGCTGGTCTTGGACACAATCCTTGTGACTGGATGAATCACATGTAAAGTTCAATACCTGGAGGATAACATGAGAGAAAATTTATCAAAAGTTCCATAAATACACCAGAAGAACCTATAAACTCAACCCTACAGCCGAAAGATATTCAATTCTTAAGTGTATTCAAAGGATTGTCCCCTAGAAGACAACTGAAGATCAAGGAAATTACGCATGCTACTGAAGATGAAATAACCAACATGATGCATAATATGACTTTGAGGACAACTGCAGAGTCTGTGCAAACTATACAGCCAGAAAGCAAGATCATCAACAAAATCAAGAATGAGATAAGGCTCAACTTTGATAGATTCTAGAATAGAAATGTGTCTAATTTGTCTCCCTCTTCAAACATTCAAAAAGAAGGATCAAGCAAGAACTGTAAAAAGTTTACAGCTCCCAAGAAAGCTTGGATTGCAAAGAGTATCACTGAAGGAGATCCAAACCTTTGGATTCCTAAATAACTCATCTTATTTTGCAGGGATAAAATACAACCACTAAGAAAGAGATTTGGTACATAGACAGTGGTTGTGCAAGACACATGACATGAGACAAAAGTTTGTTACAAGACATAAGAGAGCACAAAGGTCCTAGCTTATTTTTTGTGACAATGCCAGTGCAATAGCTAAAGGTTCAGGAAGTTTATACAAAGGAAAGATTCAGATAAATGATGTTTATCTGGTAGATGGCTTGAAACATAACTTGCTAAGTGTGAGTCAATTTTGTGACAAAGGGTACACTATAGACTTTACACATCACACATGCATAGTCAAAGATGTTGAAACACAAACCACAAAACTAACAGGAATTAGAAATGGGAATGTCTACATTGTAAAATGGGATTCTACAGCTGAGACTATCTATTTTCTAGGCAACAGTTCCAATGAAGTTAGTTGGTTATGGCACAAGAGATGAATCACATTAACTTTAAAACCATGAATGAGCTTGTGAATAACAGACTTGTAAGAGTCTGCCAAACACAAAGTTCAGGAAGGAACACCTATGTGATGCTTGTGTTAAAGGGAAGCAAATTAAGAAGACTTTCAAGAGCAAAATTCATTCAATCACCTCAAGAGTACTTGAACTATTGCACATGGATCTATTTGGACCTGTAGAACCTGTGAGCATTAGTGGAAAGAAGTACACTCTAGTAGTAGTAGATGATTACTCAAGATTTTCTTGGACAGTGTTTCTAAAAAAGAAGAGTGAAACTCTACAAAGGTTACCAGAGTTGATGAGAATGATTCAAAATGAAAAGAACATGAATATTGTGAGAATCAGATCAGACAGAGGAACAGAATTTACAAATCAAGTGATTGAGAAATATTGTTCATTATATGGCATTATGCATGAGTATTCTACAGCCAGAACCCTACAGTAAAATGGTGTTGCAGAAAGAAAGAATAGAACACTCAAGGAAGTAGCCAGAACAACGATAGCAGAAGCAAATCTACCTAAGAGATTTTGGGCAGAATCAACAAGCACAGCATGCTATACTCAAAATAGATTCTTGATTGTTAAGAATCACAAGAAGACTCCATATGAATTATGGAAAGGAAGGACTCCAAACATTTATTACCTATACATTTTTTGATGCAAATGTTACATACTGAATAATGGGAAAGAACACCTCAAAACATTTGACTCTAAGTCAGATGAAGGTATCTTCCTAGGATATTCTAATGTAAGCAAAGTATTCAGAGTGTTTAATAAGAAATCAATGCTTGTGGAAGAATCACATCATGTTGTTTTTTATGAACAACACAGCAACAATGAAGAAATAGTTAAAGACTCTAAAGAGGACAACTCTACAGTCACAAACCAACAATCATATGTTGAAAATAAAAACCCTGTGGAATTGACTAACAAAGGCTTTGGTACAATTATTATTGAGTTACCTTCTATACAGAATAATGGATAACAAGTCTATGAGAATGTTCTAACAGAAGAAGATACACCAACAACAAAACTTGATGAGTCTGCAGTAGGTAAATCTACAGTTGTACAGAACAATGATCAAAGACTAGAACCAGACTTGATATGGTTGAAAGATCACCCCCCTGAGCATGTAATTGGAAACCTATCAGATGATGTGAAAACCAGAAAACAAATCCATAAGGCAATGTTTGCTACATTTCTCTCATCTTCAGAACCTACAAATATTCATGAAGCACTGCAGGATGTAAATTGGATCATTGCAATGCAAGAAGAATTGAATGATTTTGAGAGAAATCAAATGTGGGAATTAGTACCAAGACCTAACAATCAAATGGATGTAAAGAGTGCATTTATAAATGGTTTACTATCAGAGGAAGTGTATGTTGAACAACCACCAGGATTTGCGGAATTTACAACTGAAGATATGGTTTATAAGCTTAGAAAAGCCCTTTATAGACTTGAAGAAGAACCAAGAGCATGGTATGATACTCTATGTGATCACATAATCAAGAATGGATTCAAAAGAGGTGTAGTTGACAAAACCTTATTCAGATTACAACATGGAGATGACATTTTACTTGTCCAAATCTATGTTGATGATATAATCTTTGGGTCAACCAATGAAGAATTATGCAGAAAATTCTCTAAGCTCATGAAAGAGAAATTTGAAATGAGCATGATGAGAAATCTTAATTTCTTTTTGGGATTACAAGTCAAGCAGATGGAAAATGGAATTTTCATCAATCAAGCTAAATACACTCAAGAGCGGATCAAAAAGTTTGGAATGGGCAGCTCTAGGCCTACCAACATACCTATGACACCTTCTGTAAGCGTAGATAAAGATGAAAATGGCAAAAGTGTTGGTGTAACCAAGTATAGGAGGCTAATTGGATCATTGATATACCTTACAGCAAGCAGGCCTGACATTATGTTTGCAGTAGGAGTATGTGCTAGATACCAAGTTATTCCTAAGGAATCACACTTAAATGTTGTAAAGAAGATCATCAAATATGTCAAGTCTACACAAAATTTAGAACTTTGGTGTCCCAAAGAAATAGGAATTGAACTTATAAGCTACACTGACTCAGATTTTGCAGGATGCAAAATTGATAGAAAGAGTACTAGTGGCATATGTCAATTTCTATGTGAAAGGCTAGTGGCATTGCATAGTAAGAAGCAAAATTCCATTGCACTATCTACAGCTGAGGCAGAATATATTGCTGCTGGAAGTTGTTGTGCACAAATCTTATGGATGCAATACCAATTACAAGACTATGAGATTTTGATACAAGAAAAACTACTATATTCTATGACAATACAAGTGCAATTGCCATAACACATAATCCAGTGTTACACTCTAGTTCAAAACACATAGATGTAAGGCATCATTTCATAAGAGATCATGTAGAAAGAAAGGATGTGAAATTGATTAAGATTCATACTGATTTTAATATTGTAAACATTTTCACTAAACCTTTGTGTGAATCAACATTTTCAATCTTCAAAGGCAATTTGGGAATGTTAGAATTGTAAAAAGATTATGTAAGAATCACTAAATTGCTTGGTTGAACTTAGAAAATTGAAAACTCGCTAAGGCAGGAATATGCAGCTCTAAAGTCATTAAACCTTAGAATTGACAACTCTACAGCTGAAGACTTAGCGACTAACTGCATATTCCTTACAAATGTAGATTTTCATACTCTAAGAAAACCAACTGCAAACTTAGAGAAAGTTATAGTACTTTGTACAATTCTGATCAATTAAATGGAGCACTATAAATTCAGAAACGTCAGTACTATAGTCACATATATTTTGAATTATTCAGCATTTTAATTAATAAAATGTTTGAATTTGTGTAACATTATAAATAGAATTTAATATTCATATGAGTTAAATTTTGGACAAACTTAATGCTATAAGTTTGGGTTCGAAACTCAAAACTCCTACATTTTTTGTAAAAAGACAAAAATACTCTCCCCTGTCTTGAGCACGTATAAGGAAAGGTATTTAAAGTGTTCATCATCTTTTTTCACCTCACTTAACATTTACGAATACCCTCAAACACTCTGAAACCCTCATCCTTAAAAACATTTGCGAATACCCTCAAACACTAAAAACCCCTCATCCTTAAACCTCATAATCATGTCTATTAAGGTAATTTTTGGTACTTTATTCGATTTCAAAGGACTAGAAGAAAAGAACCCCACTGAAGCTATGGAAAGGGTTATTATGAAGATAACCAATCAAGGTCTACACCATTGTCTCTCTCATATTCCTAATGGGTATGATGACAAGATAGTTGTGGATTTCTACAAAAATGCTGAAGCAGATGTTGAGAGAAAGAAGCAAGTAGTTACTTTGCAAGGAAGAAATGTTCGAATCAGTGCAAGAGATATTTGCAGAGCTTTAAGTCTAAGAGATGGAGGAGATTCTTATGACAATCTCAACCTCTCAGAAGAGGGTAAGAAATACTGGAAGTGGTTCACTGCAAACAAGGCATTTCCAGAGAACTGGAAGAGGACTTTCAAGAAAAATGACCTAGCTGTAGAGTATGTGTTTTTCTTTATGAAGCTGTTGATAAATGCTTGTTATGTAGAACTGGGGCACATGATATAGGCACTAGATTGATGTGGGATTTGATGATAGTAATTGATAAGGAGATTCATGTAGATATAGGAGAGTTGTTATTAAGAAATATTTGTAATGATGTTGTGAAGCCAGGAAAGAACAAAGGATTTGGTTTATTTCTAAACTATATCCTCAAGGAAGTTGGTTTTTCCTTTTGTGATGGGTATGAGGGACAGTCTATACTCGTACATAGGATTATTAGGAGAGTTAATTTCAAAAGAGGAGTTGTGGATGCTCCTATGACTCCAAAGTTGAAAAAGAAAAAGAAGAACACTGAAGAAAAAAAAGAAAGAATAAAGGAATCTACAGCTGTGAAGAGCTATGAGAGGAGAAAGAAAGAGAAAGTAGTCAGGATGAAGTCATTAGTAGATGAAGAATCTGAAGATGAAGTGGATAGAGAGAAAAGAGCAAAAAAAAATTCACTCCATGAATGTTATTGAGGCACGGGAAGAATTTGACAAGTCTACTACTGTAGACTTGGCAAATTTGCAGTCAGAAAGTGTTGAGACTGAAGAAACTCCTATTACTGAAGTCCCCATTCAACTAGAACAACTATCAATTATTCCAGTTGAAAGGATTTAAGGTTTTGATGAAGAAAGGAAGAAGTTTGAAAATTGGAAGAGTTTAAGAGAAAAGATTGAGAAGTTATTGCTTGAAGAGAAGAATTTGGTCCAGTGGGTTGTTGAATGGACAAATTGCTCCAATATTGAAGACTTGTTGAGACCAAATTTCTTTGATGAGTTTCTTACTGAGAAACTGAAGAAGAACAAGGGCAAAGGAAAAGAGATTGCAATAGAAGAACAGACTGTGAGACAGAAGATCACTAAGTCTGCAGCAAAAGCACTAAAAGTTGCTATTGGCACAGAGACAGATCCTAATGCTGAATTTTTTGAGTCAAACTATGAAGTAGTTAGCTCAGATGATGAAGATGAATTGCCAAGAAGAATTGGTGAAGGGAGCACTCAGGGTGTTGAGACAGCTGGTCTAACAACCCTTGCTGAAAGTGCAGCAATTCTGGAATCTGCATGAGCAAGTGCTGCAGATTTAATCCTAGTGCAACAAGAAGATACACGGATTCAACCAGAGGATGATGCTGATGAATCTGGTAAGAAGAAAGAAGATGATAAGGGTGGTTCACCCTACAAAGAACCACAAGACAAAGGAAATGATGATAATGATGACCAAGGAGGAGATGACAATTCTCCAATGGGAGAAGCACAAGCTAAAACTACTCAAGTTTCAGGTATTCAAGAGGCTTTGAATACTGAACAAATTGTGGAGGATACAGCCAGAGAAATTGATGAGGGTGATAAGGAAGAAGCCACACAAACAGTAACTCTTTTCAACCAACCCCCACCTGCCATGTATACAATAGAAGAAGTTTATTTTCAAGGCACCCCACCTCTACAAAGCTTCTCTGCTTTAGAAAATGTAACCATTGATGATTACTTTGAAGGTATGGTTGATACTTCTACTGAGAAAATGCATATGGACATCACCACTTCTAAGAGGAAAGCAACCACTGAGGACTCTACAGCTGTAGAGTTACACAATATTAAAAGTCAGAAGACAATGAAAGGGAAGAACATGATGATCCAAGAGGGAGATTCAGAATAAGAGGATAATGACTCAATCCCTAAGATGACTCCAAAGGAGGTAGTTTCAAAACTACAAGGATTTGAAGATATATTGAAGAGAGCTGAGTCTGAAATCCTGAAGCAAGTTGGAAAAATCCCAGACACCATAATTTCTCAAAAAGTCAAGAAGGGAGTAGAAGATGTGGTTAAGAAAGTTGAAGAGAAAGGAATTGAAGAAATGAAGATGATGCAAGAAAAGTATAAGTTCGTAGTTGATGATCTCATGAAACAAAATGTGGATATAAGGAATGAATTACTTCAGAAGACCAGAGATGTTTCAAGTCTACTGGGATCAACTGATACTATGAAGGATGACACTTTTAGCCTAAAGAATGAGGTTGCTGAACTAAAAGAAAAAGTGAAGACAATGATTTCTGATAATAGAGAGATAAAGACAGAAGTCGATCATGGCCAAGCTTGAACTCATTTTGTCACATTTTGATGCTGGCAAAAAGGGGAAAGAAGCATTATTGAGAAAGAAACTGCTGAAGGAAAGATCAGAGAAAAAGAGATCCTAGAGAATGTGAAAGAGCATGGAAGGGCAATGGATGAAGACTTTGAAGTTGCAAACTCTAAGAATCTGTCTACAAGGCTTGCTGAGCAGTCAAAGAGTGAGAAGAAGAATTCACAAGGAAAAATCATACATTTACCTAGCTCTAAACCTGCAATGAAGCAACCTACTGTGAAGTCACATCATTCACAAGGGAAAGCCACTGGTGGCCAATGAGAAAGGAGAGTGAAGGAATTTCATGATAGTAGGAAAGATTTGAAGATATTTATACTCATTAATCCCCTGAACATTCAACCATTGAGGAAGTTTGCACCAGAAGGAGAAAAGAAAGAAGAAAAAGGAAAAGAAGAGATGAAAACTCACTTTGAACTTATTTGGGAAGAATTTGAAGGGATTAGACACAGACACTCTGTTCAAAAGAAGATTAAGCTGAAGAAAGACAAATACTAGAAGTTCAAAGACATGAACGCAAATGGAAATCTTTACAGTGGTGATAATTCTTATTTGATTCAAGGAAAACATGCCAAGAAGAAGAGAGCACCACCTAGAAGAGATTTCAGATCAAAGAAAGAAGAAGAAGAAGAAGAAGAAGAAGACTTCAACAATTATGAACTAATGATAATGATGAAATACATTGAAGAAGATGAGAAGAATCAACAGCTAATGGCTCAAGGAATCTACAGAACTAGACCAAACAGTTATAAAGATGATGAAGAAGAAGATCCAAAAGCACAGGAGAAGATGAAGACACTGAAGACATCTGTATAGATTAGACACTAAAACTCTTTAGTTTTTAGTTTATCTACCTATTGTGAGTTGTATCTTGAACCCTTTTATATTTATGCAGCTTTGCCTTTTGTTATTTATTGATGTTCTTTATGTTTTCTACATTGCATTTCATGATCATGTACAACAATACCTTATTGCTACTGCATATTTATTTTATGTACTGCATAATGTGTTTTTCCAACATCAAAATAGGGGGAGTTGTTAAGTATCTTGTGATTGATTAGATTTTGATGTATGAAAAACATATCTTTTATTTAATGGTTACTAAAATACCTTTGTAAGTATAATGACTAAGGAAGTTACAGTAATAAAAGAAAAGTTTACAGTTGTATAGTTGTCAAACCTACAACTAGACAAGACCTTGCAGCTGTAATGTTATTCCTGCAGCTAGAGTTTAACTTGTAAGAATTGAAGCTGTAAAGTCCAAAGAAGTCTACGGCTAAGGAGATCGTTTGAAGAATGAAGTACATGATTAAGGATAAGAAGGACTAATCAAGACCCTTATAACTCAAATTAGTGAAGCAATTACGCACTCACTAAAGGGTACTTAAGGATGTGTTTATCATGAAGATCTGGATGATTAATGAAGATTAATTCAAAGAAGAACCAGAATTCTAAAGATAAGGACAAATAGTACTATCTGTACTATTCTGTGTGAAGGAGGACCACCTCACACGTGTGAGATCTATAGAGAGAAAGAGGAGTCTTATCCAGAATTCAAATTTGAATTCTCCAATGGATAAGACACACTTATTCATCTATAAATAGAGGAAGATTTCAGAGGGAACAACAACAACAACCTGACCACGCAAGCATTCAATCTGAGCAAGTCTACAGCCAACAAATTCTGAGAGAGAGAGAGAGAGAGCTATTCTATATTTAATCCTTTGTGATTCATAGGATAGTTGGTTAGGATTTCTTTGAAAGAATCACATTTGTTGTTTTTCCCTCACACACTATAAAATTTCTACCTAGTGTAGATATCTCTTTGTGAGGTTTTTATCTTTTAAACTCTGTGTGAGTTTGTATTCTGCATGAATATGTTTGAGTAGTTTCTTGCTTAGAATAGAAATCTAAGTGAATCTTGTTCTGAGGGGGAACTACTTGTATTGATCTTTGTAATCATTTCTTAGTGAATTTAGCACCAGAGTGGTATAACAGTGGATGTAGAAGGTCTTATTCATAGACTCTGAACCACTATAATCTTATTTATTTACTGCTTTATTTATTTATTTGCTTTTTGCTCTACATTTTTATATTCTTGTTACATTCATCATTTGTTTTAAATACTGCATAAAACTTTTTGTTTTTCACAAAGGAACTTAACTCTACAGCTGTAGACTTCATAAGTCACTGATCAGTTGTTAAGTTGCAAAAGTTCATATTGTTTTTCACTGAACACTCACTTTATTTCCGCTGCACATTAGAGGTTTTTCAATACACTCTTAAGTGTGAAAACCCCTCTGATCTTGTCTACAAGGTGATAGTTTTATTTTGCAAGTTTATATAACTTTGCAGCTGTAAACTTCTATAGTCTACAGTTGTAACCTTTGTGGTCCAAACTCTTGTAGACTCCTTATTTTAAACTTATAGAAGGCAATTGTAAGGTTCTAGACCCCTTTTGAAAAAAATTAAAATTTATTTTAAAGGTCTATTCACACCCCCCCCCCTCGTCTAGACCTTTACCACTTATAAGGGACCAACAGAGAAAATTTCACGTAAGATATAAAATATTGATAATTTTATATTCACTTTCATTGCAATACTTGATTAATATTTTTTTCCTTTTTATACGTAGAAACATGTAACCTACGATCCCAGTATCCAAAAGGTGATCAGAAAATGTTATAAAACCCAAGCTGGTGGGAGTTATTCCCGTTTCACATATGATTTGAGAAAATTTAACAAGAAACCAGGTTGTATTGCCGAAGTCATTTGGAGAAGATGGTGGGTGGTGTGGAATAGCTATGAATTCAAGCAGAAATGTGAGAAAACCTCTGCTAATCGAAGATCTGAAGTTTGTGGACCCGGCACGGGAATGTCTGTCCACACCGGGGGATCCAGGTCCATTTATGGACATGGGAGACAATTGGTACTCCCTCAGTCCATGAAACTTTTTCCCATTTCTTTGTGGGCATGGGATTTAATGAAAAGTAGTATTATATTGAAATGATAGATAAAGTAAGGGAAAAGTAAGAGTATTGTAGGGCCCAAAATTTTATTGTGAGTGTAGGTTGTTTCCAAATAAGGAAATGGGAAAAAATTTTGTGGAGAAACAAAAAAGGAAAGTGGGAAATAATTTGGTGGACAGAGGGAGTAATATTTTTTTCAATATATATTATTTTTACAGTTAAACTTTTATAATATTCATCATTATACAAAATATTTCCTTAAATAGGCTAAAGAGTTGGGAAGAGAGTCAAGCAGGTTTGAGATTTTCAAAAGCACACATATGAGAAAAAAAAAAGAGGTGGGTGGACAAACACTCAAATGATATTGTTGCAAGTAAAAAAATACTTCATACTATTGTTGAAATAATAACATAAGTTAATCTTAAATTTATGATGTCGATTTAGGAAAAGTGGTGATTGGTTAGAGAAAATAAATTCATTCATAAGTAGGATGCAATAGTCACTGCTGTTTTACTATTATATGATTTCATTTTGTATTCTAATTGACTTCATTTTTCACATTTTAACTGTTGAAGTTGATTGATGATGGTAAATCAGTATATGTATTTTTCACATTTTAACAATTCAAGTTGATTGATGATGATAAATTAATATATAACTATTAACTATATATTTTGGTTATTCAATTTTTACAGGAGCAAGTCGAGTCTAGAATTGCTAATGATCTTATTTTATCAAATCCCGACATAGATGAATCAGAGTGTGCTAAGAAAGTGGATGATCACTATATGGATGTTGTTGGAGGGGTTCAAAAGCAGCGCATTTATGGTCTTGGTAACTTGGGCTTGTCACAAACTTCTTCAAGGATGACACAAATGGACATAGAGCGCATTAGGGAAGAGGGTCGAGCTAAGGTCCAACGAGTATTGGATGATGTTGTGGCACGACAAACAAAAATGGATGAGACAATACGTCATCTAATGGATCGTGTCAATGCCCCAACTTCCAACTTTTCGAGACCCTCTTGATGGTGGTGATTAGGATGAGTATCAATTAAGAATTATGATAGTCGTAGATTTTGAACTATCTTCGTAAATTTTTTAGGAAGTATTGATGAAAAAAGTGATGTGAACTATGCAAAATGGTGGATTTTGTTTTTATAGTTTATGCTATAGATTTTTAGAATTATATGGATTTACAATTGTGGTACATTTAAAATTTTATTGATTGATAGGATATATTAGCATCTTAGCAAGGAATAAATAATAGAAATCAAAATGTAATTTACCAACAGATTTTTTTGGTTGGTAGCATCGTCAAGTTTTAACAACAAAATACTGACGAATTCTTAACAGAATTAATGGATTTCCAACCGATATTATACTAACGGATTACCGACATAAATTACTAGCAAATTGCTAACAGCTTTTTGACTGGTCTGATCATTAAATTACCAACGGATTTCATTTACAGACCATTTTACCATCGGATTAGTAACGGATCGGAAAAATTATATAAGTTAATTTGTCCGTAATCCTTTGGTAATTCATCAGTACTTTTTACTAACAAACTACTTTTTTGTTGGTAAATTTAGCGACGAGCGAAATACAGACAGAATTCTGTCGGTATTTTGGTAGTAATCCGTCGGTAAATTCTAATATATTGATTACCAAGAGATTTTTTCCGTTGGTAAAATGCGAATTTCTTGTAGTCGGGCATCTTCAACATCAAACATTTAATCTCGTTAGTTTTGGACACATGAATTAAGGCAATTGATAAAATAATAGTTATAGTATAAATATGGGTGACAAAATAAGCTCAGCCCAAAGGGCCTGTCTAGTTGGCCCGTCTTTTGGGTCAGATTGGACCTAAAATATAAGCCCAAGAAGAATTGGTCTATTTGGCACAGCCCAATAGGTTTGCCTAGCCGACCAGGCTCTTAGCCCAAAACTTTGTGCTGCCCGATTTTTTAAAATAAATTACAATAAAATACTTATATAGTTGTCCTAATTTTATCAATGAAATAAAGTCTAATTCATGATATTATTTAATTTGAAGTTATTTTGTTTATTTTAAAATTTCTAACATTGCAAATTACATTTATAATCATGAATTTTATTTTATTTTTTGGATTATCATTTAATTTTTTAAGATATGAATCATTTTTTCAACTTAATTTCAATTATGATTTTGGAATTTTTTAATTAATATTTGAGATAAATATTTTATTTTATAAATTTAATTATTAAAATAACGGGCCTTTTTGGTCCGGTGGCCCGTCTAGGACCAGACTAGGTCTTTAAAATATAGGTCCGACTAGAAACGAGTCCGGTCCGATCTCGCTCACAAAATGAGAGCAGTCCGGAGGGCCAGTGCCCGGCCGGTCCATTTTCCACACCTAAATATAAGTCATGTGATGAAAAAAATGAAAAAGTAATGGGAAAAGTTTAAAAAGTAATGAAAATAAAAATAAAAAATGAATAGTATTTTCGAAAAAAATAAATAAGAAGTTTATAAAGGGACATACCAAAATGGTAAAATGAGAAATATATAGAGGGACAGAGTGAGTAACACTTTTAGTCTTTGCAAAGTTATTCTTTCTTTTAACTTCGGTCCTTTATTTATTCTTGCATGACCTTGGATTATTTTTAGATTCAGGTTGTTTGATGTTTGTGGGCTTTAGCCCTTCGAGATTCTATTTAAGCATCTTCTCACTTTTGGAGAAGGGCTTTTTAACATTTTAATATAATAATCCCGATTGAGTACCGTCTAGTACACGTAGTGTCCAGACGATTCGCTAAGTTCCATGTTCTTGTGATTTACATTGCATCAAAAACTTACAGCTGATTTCTCATAATTAATAAGCTAACGTGATGCTTCTCATATTTCTCCGAACAGATGCTAACATGTGTTGCATCTATCCACGTAGCACGAAAAAATAATGGCGTAAATGGCACTTGACGGTCATCGGGCGGTCGAGTGCCGCCAATCGCCTAGGCCGAGCGCCTAGGCGATGCCAAAGTTTTTTTTATTTTTTTTCAACTAATATTAAATTTTATCTAAACATATATTAATAAAAATGCGCATTATAGGATAAATTATAAATTTAAAACATAGTTAATAACCAAATACAGTTTTTACAAAATGTAACACGTCAACAAAATGTTAAAAACTATCAAAATATTGTACTGTCCAACTTCTAAATGAAAAAAAATGCATAGTACAATTAAATTATGAAGTAATTCAATTAAATTTTTATTTTTAGTAATTTAGTTTCTATTTTTTTAGCTTTAAATTTAACTTTTAACTTGAAAAAATAAAAATATTTAGAAAAGAGTAAGGAAAAATTACAAAATGGTTCACAAAATTGACATCAATTATAAATTGGTTTTGTGCCGAAAAAAATTCGTTTTTGTACAGGAAACAATTATGCTTCTTTCCAAAATATTGTGAACCAATTTGTAATAGAGTCATTTTTTTGAATCAATATGCAAATGCCCCAAAGATTAATGGGCGTTTAGGCGGCGATAATGCGGTTTTGGCAGTGCTAAATATGTTGGCCAATTTTTCTTGACGATTTGACCTTGGCATCAGCGGACGAATACCGCCAAGCGCCTAGGTGGTCTCGGCGACAATCATTTACATCACTGGAAAAAATAGAGACTATAGTTTGTGAAACAAGATGAGAGGCCATCAGGCTAGTAGACGCCTTTGAATTTTTTCTTACACAGGCAGGGAAAAGGGAACAAATAAATAGGGTGAGAAGAAATCCCCTTGCCAAATCCCTCACCATTGTAACAGCTTGCCAACCACTGAAGGAAAATAAGCTGGAATCAAGATATGTATTACTCTCTCCGTCCATTAAAAATATGTACATTTTTTTTTCACGTGATTTTATGCAATATATTAGAGGATATTTTGCTGTATTGTGAGGCCCGTTTATGAATAAAGTGAATGTACTTTCCAAAAGTATTCATTTTATTCATAAAAGGACCTCACAGTATCTCAAAATATTCTCTAACATATTACATTAAATCAAATACAAAAAGGTGTGCACAAATTTAATGGAGAAATGTAGTACTCCCTCCGTCCCTGAAAATATTGCACACATCTTTTTACACACTTTTTAAGAAAAGTGTGTAAAAAGTAGAGTATTGAGAGTGATGTGTAAAGTTATATTATTAAAATAATGAAATTGGTTGGATTTAGTGTAAAAGTAATGGCATTTTGTGTAAATATGTGAATATTATGAGGATAAAGTTAAAGTAGTTATTTTTATTTATAGGGTGTGCAAAGTGTTGTGGGACAGACCAAAAAAGAAAGTGTGCAAAGTGTTTAGGGACAGAGGGAGTATTATACTTAAACTGGGCAGTCCAAGATTAAATTCCAAGTTCTAAATAAAGAATATGGGCCGTAAAATATATTGGAGCCCAATGCCGAAGGTTATTCAAAACTCAAATCAATAAGTTCTGAAAATATCAAATTCTGCAAATGTAAGTAAATTTTACATTTCAACCAAAAGATCGAGTTCAAAGAGAAATGTTAATAAATAGACTTAGAAAAATAGTTCGAACATCATCAAAAATAATTTACCATAGTTTTTTTTTTTTTGTGGGTAATTGCTGTTGTGATGGACTGATGTTAATAGGAAAGGCCCAGTTATTAACACTTGCCATTTTGGAAATACACTACCCTTAGAAATGTTTGGCATTTTTTTCCGAAATTTTTACAAATTTTCGGCAAAATTTTTTGAATATTTTTTCATTTTTGTACTGTGTTGGAAAAAAAAATTCGAAAAAATAAAAAAATTCCGAAAAAAACTACCGAACAAAGGTAGTGTATTTCCTAAAAGATATTGTATTCATCCGGATAGTGTATTTCCCAAAAAAGCTACTGCGAATAACCTTAGCCAATAGGTAATTGAGTTTGGCCCAAAAGTAATTTCTCAAGTCTGTTACACTCCCTAGTTAATTTGAAGCACTCTCATGTAAAATATTTTACATGAAAAAATATATTTAAAATAATTAAATACTAAAATTCGTTGGTCTTACAAATCAAAATTTATGTATCCTATTCCGATCAAATAAAAATTTCAAAAAAAATTTGTGCACAACTTATTTCAGATATTTGGCTCCCAAACTATGTTACTATAGAATTGTGTTATTAAAAGGTAAAATGTGTTACTAATTCTTTAAAAAAAATCTTTTTTACTTTTAAAGTAATTAAAAATGATAATATGTATTTTTATAATAATAAATGTGTTTCTAAATTTTTTTTGTTCATGTTGATACTATGTTGCTAATGTAGTAACACATCTTTTAATACCTTAAATATGTAGTTATAAAAAAAATTAAAAACAAATAAATAATTGTAAGCACAGTAACACACATTTGCTCTTGCAGTAACATGTATATACTCTAATGGTAATATACATTTGCTCTCAGTTTGTGTTGATATGTGCAAATATGTGTTATGGTAAGGACAAAATGAGTTTTTATAAGAATAAATATGTATTTCTTAAAATATTCATCATCCCTTTAAAATATAAGTATATTTATTTCATGTAATAACGTAATATTCACTACTTTACATGTGCTATTGAATGAAAAAATAATTATTTTTGTAAAAATAAATAAATATTTATAAAAATATTAATATTTATTCTTATAATAATACATATTTTTCTTTTTTTTATTTCTATAAAAAAAAACAAATTAACATATAATAGAACAACATTTAATGTGATAGTAACACACATATACTCTAATAGTAACACACATTTGCTCTCAGTTTGTATTATTATATGAGCAAACACGTTCTACTGTAAAAGACAAAAATGTATTTTTATAAGAATAAATATGTATGTTTTAATTTAATCATTATCCTTTCAAATTTAGGTAAATTATTTCATATACTAATATACATTTTACTATTTTTTATATGTTATTATATAAAAATAATAATTTTTATAAATATAAATAAATACTTTTTGAAAAGTCAATATTTATTCATATAGTAGCACACATTGTACTCTTACATTGTATTAAAAAATATTTACCTCTATAAAAACAAGTAAATAATATAAAAGATAATATTTAATTTGATAGTAATACATATTTTACATTACAGTAACATGTATTTACTCATATAGTAATATAAATTGGAAGCAAAAATTTTTATATTTATGCGAAAACTTATCAAAATTCGACTGCAGATCAAAATCCACAAATTTTTAAATATAGGTTATATTATACGTGAGATATTTAATATAACAATTTTCGAGTTTATCTTTCCTAATTCTCCTCTCTCAAGAAGCTTTAAATCATCAAAATCAAATTTGTCATTGACTTTACTTCACCTGATCGCCCACGGATCCTCTCCATTTCTTTCTCTCTATTTTCTATAAATTTCGGAGAGATACACACAAAATTAAAATAATTAATAAAAATACATTTTTTATTATTTATGATAATGACCTCACTTCATGTATTGTGTCTATCTCTCTCCTAACTTTAGGAGAAATTTACACAAAGAAACGGAGAGGATCCACCAATCTTAGATTCATGGCAACAACGCTGCCTCAGAGAATCAGTTATATCGTGATTCCATGGTGTAAAAATTTATTTATTTTCTAAAATGCAAAATTTTGTATAATAAATGGTTAATAATAAATTTATCATGAATCAATTTTATCGTATCAAGCATTTAATTAAGAATATAAATATCTCATTAAATGTATTAAAAATCAATTTAATAATATTATATTATAATTATTATAAATTTTATTAACTTCAGCTTTGATATTTTTGATAAATATTTAATACATTTGATCAAATATTTAATATTTTAAAATAGTTTTATGATAAGCTTATAATAAATTATTTTTATGTAAAACATGTTCTCTTTAAAATTATAGAAATTGATCATGACACTGAGGGAGAACTGAGAAGAGAATGAAACGTATATAGAATTTATGAATACTAAAAATATCTTGCAAATAAGAGACATATGCCTATATTTTTCTTTGATGTCTGTAATTAATTAATTATTCAGAAGTGTGGATGATGGATATCCAATCAAATTTCCACCCACTTGCCCATACAATAGTAATATTCTGAGTTTTTCATGAATCTTCCCCTTTCCAGTTTTATAAATATTTAAATATCTGTTAGCTGTAATGAAAATGTGAATAAATATATAATAATTAATAAGAATAAATGATCATCTACAATATTATTTTTATTTATAAATAAATTAAGCATTATTATATTTATTTATTTATTTGTGACTTCTTAGTTATATTAGAGGGTAACCCTCCAATATATATTCTTCTACCTGTGATGACCATCAAATAAATTAGGGTATAAATTGTGAACTACTTACCATATAAATAAAAAGTTACCTTCAACATAGGGACTCGCAATAAGAGCACCTTAGCCACTGCTACTATAGTTTAACATTTTTTATGGACAAATATATCCATGGAATGTGATGTTTTAGATGTTGTAGAAGTTAATATTTGTTCTTGAGCATTCAAAGAAACTTTTGGAGAACTCAATGAAGTCTCCTTTACAAGCTTCATAATAATAGACATTTATTAAGCATACAATTTTTTACTTAATAAGAATAGAGATATTTGTATATAGTATAATATCACTCACTACAGAAGCATAACTAGCTTTAAAGGCACTTTTGGCAGTTGGTTCCACATTTGAGAGCACTTCAGCTTCTGTTGTATCTTCTGATGACACAATATCTTTAACAATTGAATCACCAACTGAGCGAACTTTTATTTTTTTAGCTGATGTTGCTATAGTCTTTTCAAGTTCTACAAGAAAGTATGACATTTTAAAACTAATTAATTAACTCTTCCACAAAACAATGTAAGGTTTAGTGATATTCCAAAGATCTACGAAGAAAAACTCAAAAGTAATATTTTATATAATACATTGCATAATGTTAAATTTCGATTGAGATATTTGAAATATAATTACTCTCACTAAGGGGTTTACGTATTCACCTGAAATAGAGTAGCTATGATAACACCAAAATTATTATTACCTGAGTTTTGTGTAGGAGAAGGATGATCATTTCCAACATTACACTTTGAAGCATTGTCGGTTGTTGTCTTGGACACATCCAAAAATTGAAGAATGTCATTCAATATATAAAAGCCTCTTTCTTGTTTATCTATAAAGAAAGTCTAAGAAAAACTCTTCCCCACATTACCGTTGTTGAGCAAACAACCAGTTATGACTATGATAATTCCTCTATTGACGGTTATTTGGGAATCTGTCGTTTTTACTCTTACTTGACAATTCTTGTAGTCAGATGACATGATCTTGTTATTGATTTCCTGATCCAAAATCATGAAAAATATTACATGCACGTTTGAATATATTTGACTAAATAATGCTAGTGAATAATGTCACAAATTAAGGTTGTCACAAATTCTAAAGTCATAGATACTTACATTTAAGGTTGTCACAAATTCTAAAGCTCCGTCAGGTCCAGGCCAACTTAGTAAACTTGGCTCCTTGTAAAACTTATGTAGATTTTCGGGACATTTTTTTAGAATGTAATAATATTGTTTGACAAAGGCGTTTGCTACGCTTGCGGAGCAAAAGTTGAAAACCATTTCTACATGAAATTAATAGGAAAATAATATTAAGATTAGAAAATCTATAGATGATAATTAATATATATTAATATAATTTCAAATATCAATACATTCACTATGCCAGAAAAGGGATACGACCACGGGGATTCCCCGTGGTCATAGGTGTTTTTCCACCGTGGTAGATGGAGGGGTGGTCGTAGCTCCATACTTTTAACCACGGGTTTTTCCACCGTGGTCTTAACCACCTACGACCACGATGAAAAACTGTTGTCATAACTTTAAAATACCCGTTGTCTTAACCACATAAAACCACGATGAAAAACCGTTGTTATAACTTCACACTACCCGTTGTCTTAACCATTTTAGACGGCGGTAAAAATCTGTTGTCTTAACTTAATTATAACCGTTGTCTTAACCACTTAAGACCACGGTAAAACCCCGTTGTCAAAAGTGTAGAGCTACGACCACCAGCCCATCTACCACGGTGGGAAAATATCTATGACCACGGGGAATCCCCATGGTCGTAGGTCTTTTTGACCACGAATTTTACCCGTTGTTGAATTTATCTTAAACCGTTGTCAAAAACATATTTAGTCCATTTATTATAGATTTTTTTCCTGTGGTCGTAGAGAAATAATATTATTTTTTAAAATTAAAATCATTATAACAATAAATATTAATATTACAAATCCACAATACAATTCTTCACGTAATATCAATACTTTGTTCAAAATAAATTGTTCATTAGTTTTCCACATCAAAAGTTACAAATCATAAACATCTAGTAAACTTCTCATCTTCCAACTGCTTGAAGTATTGTTCATCAGTTTTCCATGTACGTTAAGAAAGTCAGGCCACTCCTCTCGAATATCATCAATCTCTTTTTCAGAGTAATTCTTTTGTGGAAACTGTAAAAGTAAAAATAATCCAAAAAAGATTGATTAATGAATATGTTATACAATTAAATTATTTAATTAAATAAACTCAATCATTAATTAACATCATAAAGTCTCAACTTACAATATTGAACATAATCAAAGAATTATTTAATCTCATATACACCAGAATCTAACTAATAATACATAACACATATTCATTTAACCATCATCAAATCAACTAATTAAACATAATTGTACATAATCCATCAAAATCCATTTAGACAAACCATATTCTCTACTTCTAAAGTAAGTGAAGTGAACACAATGTATTTTGCCACTCTCAACTCAACCAATAAAACATAAAAATCATCAATATAAAAATATGAACATAATCATCTTAACACTTACAAGTTTCATCAAAAAAAATTCACCAAATAAAATAAGTAGAGATTTACTCAAAGACAGAAGCAATTGAAACACTCCTATATATATATATATATATTAATTTTGTACAAATTAATTATAAGAGGGATACAACTAATCAAGAGAGATTCAGAAATCTTATTTCGACGTTGTGGCTGTGATTGTGTTCTTCAGTGGCTGTGATTGTGTTCGACGTTGCCAGTAAGTACTCTACTCAACTCAACTAAACTCAACTCTTCATTAATTTATTTTAGTTGGGTTCAATTCCAAATTAATTGTGTTATGTAATTGTTTTTTGGGTTAATTAGATCGGCAGTCATTTTTTAACACTACCAAATGGATCGAGGAAGTAAGAACAGAGTGTGGTGTTGATGTTATTATTGTCCTTGTAGGCAACAAAATTGATCTTATTGACAAAAGGTAGCTACTCATTATTCAACTTTTTTTATTTATGATTAAACAAATTAATCCCCTCTCCATCCAATTATACTTTACTTGTGGCTACTATTATTTATCCAAATCTCCTATATTTCAAACTAAATGCCATATTTGATGATGAACATTCAGAGAAGCAGAGGTATTATCTTCGAAAGTAAACCAGTTTATGAGGTAAATGCAGAAAAAAGGATAAACTAGTAAGATTAAAATAACCAAGACTGACCCTTTAAAATGCCTCCTTCAAAGTTCAGCTTGAAACCTTTATCTTCAATGAACTGATTAAGATTTTTAATTTTTTGTAAATGTGATTTGAGCCGATGAGCAGATATAGTGACGTGATTCAACGCGTATCCATTAACAAGAGTCCAGGCTGCATATTCACTTTCCCTGTAAATTCAATGTTACCCAATAAGAGTGCTGAGTATAACAATCAAAGAGCACTTTCTTTTCTCTTTTCTTTTTTTGCTAGATAATCACGTACTTAGCCAGCTGTTGAAATTCAGAGTATGAGGGCTTTTCCCATGTCAAACATCCCAGAGCACTGGACAAAGCAGCATGCATATGACCATTTCCCAATAATTTAGTATATTATTGAATTATTTTCTGCACTAACAAATCACACATTGACAATATATGAGCATGTATTGCATAAGCAAGTTCTCTGTAACTATTTATCAGCCATTGCCAAGCACTCCAATAGCATAAACTTAACAAGAATCGTATTTACAAATTATGAACAATTAAGAAGTAAACTTCAGACTAACCTGAGCTTCATCTGTCAGTTGATCAACAAGAAGTTCTTATATAAATATCCTTGGCAAGGGTCCATTGACCCCTCCACCACCACCCCCGGAATACGAACCATCGAGGGGCGAAAACCAAAACGCTTTTAACTTCTTTGCAGGGAATCTCAACTAGTCTCTCTGGGTGAAACCAAAATCCACAAAAGCTTTTTCCATAGAATCAATTCCATGGCCATTTACCTAAGGTATGAAGGATTGAAATGCACTACAAATATATGATCGAAAAAGAAAGTGGAAAATTTACCTCAAACGTCCTGAAAGCAAAGTGATCATAGCAAATGCTATCATCATCAGCTGAACGAACAAGCTCCAATATGGATTTTGCTGTAGGATTCCTACTCAAATAAACACTCTCCATAGCTGACAAAATGTTCCTGAAAATGATTCCCCTCCCTGCAATCAAAAAAGTTCAATCGGATATAATAATAATAATACCAAATCTTTTTCCACAGTTTTTACTGGAATTCATCAGATTTAATTCTATCATAACTAACAAAAAACAAAAGTATCATGCGCCTAAATAAAAAACACAGGGGAAGTCAAAAAACCCCATCTGATGGGCATACCGTGTGTTGAGAAGGATGATTGAAAGCCGAGATGGTAGCAAAATGATGGGTTTTTCATCGATGAAAACTCAAATTTGTCGATGAAACAGGAGATAAAAATTATATCATTTCACATACAGTTAATTACCCGTTGAATCTTCTTATCACAAAATATGATAATTTTTACAATATAATACTACAATAAAAACATATTTTTCAAATTTACATATCAACAAAATCATACCATAAATAAAGTTCCAAAACAAAATGATAATTCATTATTTATCAGATTTTCACAACCTAAAACTAACCTTACCTCACGGCACATAGTACTTAATCGAAAGCACAAAGCATAGAGCAAAGGTGAATTGAAAATGTACAGCAAGATACACTATATATAAAAGAGTTAATATTGGTGATTTGTGGGAGAAAGATGAATAAATTTTGAGAGAAGTTCAGGGATGGGAAGCACCAAGACGCGAGAGATGAAATGCAAAAACAGTCTTACCGGAAGCAGGATTCGGTGGTGTACGCCGACCTCACACAACGAGACACACGATGGAGGTGGAGCAGGAGCTAGAGCCGGAGCCACAACCGATGGAAGCGGAATACACGCCCCTCTGTTTCTCATTATTATAGCACCAACGGAGAAGGGAAAGGCCGAACCAGAATTGGAGAAGAGGAATAACGTCGAAATCGGAGGGAAGGGGCAGATTCCGTGGTGGTTTGACGGTGTCCGGCGTGAGAGGCGTGGGCCCTGGCGTGAACTGAGGTAGAAATTAGGTTTTCCATCTATTGAAGTGTTGAAGGGATTATGTATTCTAATATTAATAAATATAAATATTAAAAAATGTTAAGACCACACGAAAAGATCATGGTGTTTATTCCCGTCGTCTTTTATTATGCACCTGAATTTAAGACCACGAAAAAGGACCACGGGAGGTTAAACTCGTGGTCTTATGTTGTGAACACTGAATTTAAGACCACGGGGATATTTAAGACCACGGTTTCATCACTTAAGATCACAGTCAGAATGTATACCCGTGGTCTTTTCTCCGTGGTCGAAGGCCATTTTTGGCATAGTGATTGAAAATCTATAATATAGTTGATATATATATATATATATATATATATATATATATGTGTGTATAGAGAGAAAAAGAGCAATTTCATAATTTCAAAAGCGTTATTTTTTATTTTATGAATCTGAAAGCGCAAACATAAAACCAACAAATGTTTAGTCAAATATTAGTATAAATAGCAACAATAAGTATATACTTTAAAATTAATTATCTCTATTTCAGACATAATAAGTGATATCGAAGTATCATTTTTTACATACAAATTAAATGAATTACCACATAGATTGAAAGACAAAGTTCAGACCAAGCAATTAGAACTCAAAATAAAATATAAAATCAATTAATACATTCTCAAACTAACAAAATAAATAAAATAAAGAGGAAGATTAATATTTTTGACCATATTAAAAAAGACACACACTCACTCACAAACATAAGAAAGAGAAAACATATCATTGTATGGGTTACTTAAGACTTAGGAATCCATATATAATCTTACTAACCAGAGAAAAACTTATTGATGAAATAAATTTACAAGACAAAGTATATACAATTCAATTTGCATTAATAGAAAATAAACATCAAGTGATTAACTTTTTTTTTTCATCCCAAAAAATTGCACAAATCTTAATCAAACCCTAAATATATAAATTTAGTCTCATTTTTAAACAATTAGAATTCTAATTCAGTATAAGAAGAAGAATAAAATTAAACTGGGACTTAAATTATCACAATGCAGCACCAAAAAACTTGATGAACAACACTAAACAATATATTGATTATGCTATAATAGATTTTATATTAATAAACAAACACATACAAAACACATAAAATTCAAATCCTTAATAAATCAAACTTCAACATAACACATGGATTTCAAGAATTGAGATGCATATGATAATTAAAAAAAATTCCTGGAGAAGACATAGTTTTCACCTTTTAGATTCCGAAAGCCACAGAAGATCAGAAAAATGAGATTTGAAAAATGAATGAAATGAGAACTCCTCCCACAATTTCAGAATAGATCTTTTTTTTAGTTTTTCTTTCTTTCTCACACCCACACGAGAGAGAAAGGAATCTAAATGCTTCTGCACTCACAAGAGAGAGAGGGGGAGGGAGGGAGAGAGAGAATAATCCAAAAGCTCGTGCAAGAGAGAGAGAGAGAAAAAAAAATTAATCCAAAAGCTCGTGCACATACAAAAGAGAGAAAAGAATCAAAGGCACACGGTTATAGTCATTTCGAATTTTTTATAAAGTGCATTGTTGGACTAGAAGTTTCTGAAGTTAGGCGATGTGGGACCCTTATTCAACTTTATTAGTTTTTAAATTCATTTGCAAGGTGGATATGTCTGCCATTTCATTCATTAATATTTTTTGCTAATGAGAAAAGCGTTCTTGGAGCAATAAATGAGTTTAGGGTTGATAAATTTAATATTTTTACTATATATGCTAATTAGTATTTTATACTTCCCCCGTCTCAATTTTATTTTTTCATTTATCAAAAAGATCCGTCCAAAATTTATTTTTTTCATTCCTAAAATGGAAATAAAGTGCATTAATTCACTTTTCAAATACATTATTCATTTAAATACATCATTCGTCCACTAAGTTTATGCACTATTTCGTTTTCTCATCCGTCCACAAAAATATGCATTTTTCTTTTGTGAAAACTATCACCTTTATTATTACTCTCACAACTAATTATTTTATTTATAAGTGGACCCAACAATATACTCACAATACCTTTACTTCATCTACTTTTTCTTACATTTAAATATTAAACTAGTCTTTTAAATACTACAATTCAATTTATACATTACGTGCAAAGTCAGATGAAAAATTAAAACACATACAAAGTTCATTGTGATGATTGAGTCATTTGAATAAGAAAATGAAATACTCGCGAATGACGAGAGTTTCCACTACAAAAAAATGATGAAATAGAGAGGGAATTTAGTGAGGCGTTGGGGTTCCCTCTTTAAAAAATAAAATTAAAGAGGGCTTTAACAAGGGTCAAAAATTTTAAAATTTAACGAGGGCAAATCCGGATAACGAGCAAAATACCATCGCAAAAGTCGCGAGGGTTTGATCCCTCGCTAAGTAGCGAGCGTTTACCCTCGCCAAGCCCTTGAACCGGACCGAAACGAGGGCATAACCCTCGCCGGTTTGCGAGCGCCTCGCCCCTCGCCGGTTCGCGAGCACAGAACCCTCGCCTTTACTCTAACCTATTCAGGGAAAAATGTTTTTTTAGGACCGTAATTATAGGGTAGTTGTAATTTAAGGACAATATGTTTTCGGGCTTGGAAAAGTAGGACAATATGTTTTCAGGCTTGGAAAAGTAGGACAATATATTTTCAAACTTGGAAAAGTAGGACAATATATTTTTCGGGCATGGAAAAATAGGACAATAACTTTGAAAAGTTGTAAATCTAATCCAATTTGAGCCCGAATTAAACCCAATTCAAGCTCAATTGTAAGCAATTTATAACATTTTTTCCAATACTTTTAGCAACTTATAATCTACTAAAATTTAGTAGGACAATTGAGCCCGAATTAGGTTAAATTCGGGCTCAAATTGACCTAAATTTACAACTTTTAAAGTTATTATCCTACTTTTCCAAGCCTAAAAACATATTGTCCTACTTTTCGAAGCTTGAAAACATATTTTCCTACTTTTCCAAGCCCGAAAATATATTGTCCTACTTTTCCAACAACCCTATAATTACGGTCCTAAAAAAACATTTTTCCCAACCTATTCACTAGAATACAAACTCACACACAGTTTCAAAGATAAAAACCTCACAAAGAGATATCTACACAAGGTTGAAATTTTATAGTGTGTGAGGAAACAACAACAAATGTGATTCTTTCTAAGAAATCCTAACCCACTATCCTATGAATCACAAAGAACGAAAAATAGAAAAGCTCTCTCTCTCTCTCTCTCTCTCAGAATTTGTTGGCTGTAGACTTGCTTAGGTTATTGTTGTTGTTTCCTCTGAAATCTTCCTCTATTTATAGATGAAGAGGTAAGTCTTATCCGTTGGAGAATTCAAATTTGAATTCTGGATAAGGCTCCTATTTCTCTCTATTGATCTCACATGTGTGAGGTGGTCCTCCTTCTTCAAACAGAATAGTACAGATAATACTATTTGTCCTTATCTTCAGAATTCTAGTTCTTCTTTGAATGAATCTTCATTAATCATCCATATCTTCATGATAAACACATCCTTAAGTACCCTTTAGTGAGTGCATAATTGCTTCACTAATTTGAGTTATAAGGGTCTTGATTAGTCCTTCTTATCCTTAATCTTGTACTGCATTCTTCAAACGGTCTCTGCAGTTGTAGACTTCTTTGGACTTTACAGCTTCAATTCCTGCAAGTTAAACTCTACCTATAGGAATAACATTACAGCTGCAAGGTCTTGTCTAGCTGTAGGTTTGACAACTATACAGCTGTAGACTTTCCTTTTATAATTGTAACTTCCTTAGCCATTAAACTTACAAAAATATATTAGTAACCATTAAATAAAAGATATGTTTTTGCATACATCAAAATCTAATCAATCACAAGGTACTTAACAATTTCCCTCTATTTTGATGTTGACAAAACACATTATGCAGTACATAAAATAAATATGCAGTAGCAATAAGGTATTGTTGTACATGATCATGAAATGCAATGCAGAAAATATAAAGAACAACAATAAATAACAAAAGGCAAAGCTGCATACATTAAAAAGGGTTCAAGATACAACTCAAAATAGGTAGATAGACTAAAAACTAAAGAGTTTTAATGTCTAATCTATACAGATGTCTTCAGTGCCTTCATCTTCTCATGTACTTTGGATCTGCTTCTTCATCCTCTTCAGAACTGTCTGGCCTAGTTCTGTAGATTCCTTTAGCCATCAGCTGTTGATTCTTCTCATCTTCTTCAATGTACTTCATCATCATCATTAGTTCATAATTGTTGAAGTCTTCTTCTTCTTTCTTTGATCTGAAATCTCTTCTAGGTGGTGCCATCTTCTTCTTGGCATGTTTTCCTTGAATCAAATAAGAATTGTCACCACTGTAAAGATTCTCATTTGCCTTCATGTCTTTGAACTTCTGGTATTTGTCCTTCTTTAGCTTAATCTTCTTTAGGACAGAGTGTCTGTCTTTAATCCCTTCAAATTCTTCCCAAAGAAGTTCAAAGTGAGTTTTCATCTCCTCTTTTCCTTCTTCTTCTTTCTTTTCTCCTTCTGGTGCAAACTGTCTCCGTGGTTGAATGTTCAGGGGATTCATGGGTATAAATATCTTCAAATCTTTCCTACTATCCTGAAATTCCTTCACTCTCCTTTCTCATTGGCCACTAGTAGCTTTCCCTTGTGGATGATGTGACTTCACAGTAGGTTGCTTCATTGCAGGTTTAGAGCTAGGGAAATGTATGATTTTTCCTTGTGAATTCTTCTTCTCACTCTCTGACTGCTCAGCAAGCCTTGTAGACAGATTCTTAGACTTTGCAGCTTCAAAGTCTTCATCCATTGCCCTTCCATGCTCTTTCACATTCTCTAGGATCTCTTTTTCTCTCTTATCCCCTTCATCAATTTCTTTCTCAATAATGCTTCTTCCCCCTTTTTGCTAGCATCAAAATGTAACAAAATGAGTTCAAGCTTGGCCATGACTTCTTTCTTCATCTCTATGTTATCAGAAATCGTTGTCTTCACTTCTTCTTTTAGTTCAACAACCTCATTCTTTAGGCTAAAAATGTTATCCTTCATTTATCAATTGATCCATGTAGACTTGAAATATCTCTGGTCTTCTGAAGTAATTCATTCCTTATATCCACATTTTGTTTCATGAGATCATCAACTACGAGCTTACACTTTTCTTGCATTACATTCCTTTCTTCAATCCCTTTCTCTTCAACTTTCTTAACCACATCTTCTACTCCCTTCTTCACTTTTTGAAAAATTATGGTGTCTGAGATTTTTCCAACTTGCTTTAGGATTTCAGACTCAATTCTCTTCAATATATCTTCAAATCCTTGTAGTTTTGAAACTACCTCCTTTGGAGAAATCTTGGGGATTGAGTCACTATCATCTTCTTCTGACTCTGCCTCTTGGATCATCATGTTCTTCCCTTTCATTGTCTTATGACTTTTAATATTGTGTAACTCTACAGCTGTAGAGTCCTCAGAAGTTGTTTTCCTCTTAGAAGAGGTGATGTCCATATGCATTTTCTCAGTAGAAGTATCAACCATACCTTCAAAATAATCATCAATGGTTACCCTTTCTAAAGCTGAGAAGCTTTGTAGAGGTGGGGTGCCTTGAAAATAAACTTCTTCTAATGTATACATGGCAGGTAGGGGTTGGTTGAAAAGAGTTACTGCTTGTGTGGCTTCTTCCATATCAGCCTCATCAATTTCTTTGGTTGTATCCTCCACAATTTGTTCAGTATTCAAAGCCTCTTGAATACCTGAAACTTGAGCAGTTTTAGCTTGTGCTCCTCCCATTGGAGCATTGTCATCTCCTCCTTGGTCATCATTATCATCATTTCCTTTGTCTTGTGGTTCTTTGCAGGGTGAACCACTCTTATCATCTTATTTCTTCTTACCAGATTCATCAGCATCATCCTCTGGTTGAATCTGTGTATCTTCTTGTTGCACTAGGATTAAATCTACAACACTTGCTCCTGCAGATTCTAGAGTTGCTGCACTTTCAGCAAGGGTTGTTAGACCAGCTATCTCAACACCCTGAGTGCTCCCTTCACCAATTCTCCTTGGCAATTCATCTTCATCCTCTGAGCTAACTACTTCATAGTTTGACTCAGGAAATTCAACATTAGGATCTGTCTCTGTGCCAATTGCAACTTTTAGTGCTTCTGTTGCAGACTTAGTGATCTTCTGTCTCACAGTCTGTTCTTCTATTGCAATCTCTTTTCCTTTGCCCTTGTTATTCTTTAGTTTCTCAGCAAGAAACTCATCAAAGAAATTTGGTCTCAACAAGTCTTCAATATTGGAGCATTTTGTCCAGTCAACAATCCACTGGACAAATTCTTCTCTTCAAGCAATAGATTCTCAATCTTTTCTCTTAAACTCTTCCAATCTTCAAACTTCTTCCTTTCTTCATCAAAAGCTTCAATCCTTTCAACTGGAACAATTGGTAATTGTTCTTGTTGAATGGGGACTTCAGTAATAGGAGTTTCTTCAGTCTCAACACTTTCTGGATGCACATTTGCCAAGTCTACAACAATAGACTTGTCAACTTCTTCTTGTGCCTTAATAACTTTCTTAGAGTGAAATTTCTTTGCTCTTTTCTCTCTGTCCACTTCATCTTCAGATTCTTCATCTACTAATAACTTCATCCTGACTACCTTCTCTTTCTTTCTCCTCTCATAGCTCTTCACAGCTGTAGATTCCTTCATTCTTCCTTTCTTTTCTTCAGTGTTCTTCTTTCTCTTTTTCAACTTTGGAGCCATAGGAGCATCCACAACTCCTCTTTTGAAATTAGCTTTCCTAATAATCCTATGTGTGAGTATAGGCTATCCCTCATACCCATCATATAAGGAAAAGCCAACTTCCTTGAGGATATAGTTTAGAAATAAACCAAATCCTTTGTTCTTTCCTGGCTTTACAACATCATTACAAATATTTCTTAATAACAACTAGGTCATTTGTACCACATCAGTCTACTGCCTATATCATGTGCACCAGTTCTACATAGCAAGCATTTATCAATAGCTTCATAAAGAAAAACATACTCTACAGCTAGGTCATTTTTCTTGAAAGGCCTCTTCCATTTCTCTATAAATGCCTTGTTTGCAGTGAACCTCTTCCAGTACTTCGTATCCTCTTCTGAGAAGTTGAGGTTATCATAAGAATCTCCTCCATCTTTTAGACTTAAAGCTCTGCAAATATCTCGTGCACTGATTCAAACATTTCTTCCTTGTAAAGTAACTAACAATTTCTTTCTCTCAATATGTGCTTCAGCATTTTTGTAGAAATCCACAAATATCTTGTCATCATACCTAATAGGAATATGAGAGAGACAGTGGTGTAGACCTTGTTGGTTATCTTCATAATAACCCTTTTCGTAGCTTCAGTGGGATTATTTTCTTCTAGTGCTTTGAAACCGAATAAAGCACCAAAAATCACCTTGATAGACATGATTTTGAGGTTTAAGGATGCGGTGTTTTGAGTGTTTGAGGGTAATCGCAAATGTAAAGTGAGGTGAAAAAGAATGATGAACACTTTAAATACCTTTCCTTACACGTGCTCAAGACAGGGGAGGGTATTTCTGTCTTTTTACAAAAAATGTATGAGTTTTGAATTTTGAACTAAAACTTATAGCATTAAGTTTGTAAAAAATATAACTCATATGAACATTAAATTTTATTTAAAATGTTACACAAATTCAAACATTTTATTACTTAAAATGTTGAATAATCCAAAATGTCTGTGACTATAGTACTACTGACTTTTCTGAATTTATAGTGCTCCATTTAATTGATCAGAATTGTACAAAGTACTATAACCTTCTCTAAGTTTGCAGTTAGTTTCCTTAGAGTATGAAAATCTACATTTGTAAGGAATTTGTAGTTAGTTGCTATGTCTTCAGCTGTAGAGTTGTCAATTCTACAGTTGAGTGACTTTGCAGCTGCATATTCCCGCCTTAGTGAGTTTTCAATTTTCTAAGTTCAACCAAGCAATTTAGTGATTCTTACATAATCTTTTTACAATTCTAACATTCCCAAATTTCCTCTCAAGATTGAAAATCTTGATTCACACAAAGGTTTAGTGAAAATGTCTGCAAGATTCAAATCAATATGAATCTTAGTCAATTTCACATCCTTTCATTTTACATGATCTCTTATGAAATGATGCCTTACATCTATGTGTTTTGATCTAGAGTGTAACACTGGATTATGTGTTATGGCAATAGCATTTGTATTGTCACAAAATATAGTAGTTTCTCTTGCATCAATCCCATAGTCTTGTAACTGGTATTGCATCCATAAAATTTGAGCACAACAACTTCCAGCAGCAATATATTCTGCCTCAGTTGTAGATAGTGCAATTGAATTTTGCTTCTTACTATGCCATGCCACTAGCCTTTCACATAGAAATTGACATATGCAACTAGTACTCTTTCTATCAATTTTGCATCCTGCAAAATCTGAGCCAATGTAGCTTATAAGTTCAATTCCTCCTTCTTTACAATACCAAAGTCCTAAATTTTGTGTAGACTTGACATATTTGATGATCTTCTTTACAACATTTAAGTGTGATTCCTTAGGATTAACTTGGAATCTAGCACATACTCCTACTGCAAATATAATGTCAGGTCTGCTTGCTGTAAGGTATATCAATGATCCAATTAGCCTCGTATACTTGGTTACATCAACATTTTTGTGATTCTCATATTTATCTAAGCTTACATAAGGTGTCATAGGTATGTTGGTAGGCCAAGAGCTGTTCATTCAAAACTTTTTGATCAGCTCTTGAGTGTATTTACTTGATTGATAAAAATTCCATTTTCCATCTGCTTGACTTGTAATCCCAAAAAGAAATTCAGATTTCTCCTCATGCTCATTTCATATTTCTCTTTCATGAGCTTAGAGAATTTTCTGCATAATTCTTCATTGGTTGACCCAAAGATTATATCATCAACATAGATTTAGACAAGTAAAATGTCATATCCATGTTGTAATCTGAATAAGGTGTTGTCAACTACACCCTTTTTGAATCCATTCTTGATTAGGTGATCACGTAGAGTATCATACCATGCTCTTGGTGCTTGTTTAAGTCCATAAAGGGCTTTTCTAAGCTTATAAACCATATCTTCAGCTGTAAATTCTGCAAATGCTGGTGGTTGTTCAACATACACTTCCTCTGATAGTAAACCATTTAGAAATGCACTCTTTTCATCCATTTGATAGACTGTAAAGTTCATATGTGCCACATTGTCACGCCCCAATTTTCATAAACAGCGGAAGTCTTTAATAAATCTTGAAAAGTAATTCTTTGGGCGTGATCTAACTTATCATGAAATAAATTTTTCTTTTTCCTTAAAACTCTTTGAATTAAAACATAATACCTTCACATAAATCACTAAATAAAATCTTTACATAAAATACATGCCTTGAATAATATTAATTATTTAAACATACTAATATACCACAAATACTTAATTCTACATGAAACCTAATTTATTCCAACTAAACATATCTCATATCATCAGATTTAACTCATAGGATTAAACAAAATATCATGTACAGTTGTAAACATAAGATTTTTCGAAAACAGTCCACTAGTTTATTAGAAAATCATTCTTTTATCAAATCTCATAATACCAAATAAATAATCACGTCTAAAACACTAAATAAATCATATAACACTGATAAAATGATTTTATTAACGAAAACTTCTTAATTTATACATAAAAGTTGTATACAAGGTAATTAAAGGACTAAAATCAAACCCTAGACTTCTACTATTGACAAAATCGTTAAATTTGGTTTATATGCATAATTTTTCATGGAAATTAAACTGTAAAAATTTCGGAATTTATGGAGTTGTAAAACGTAAATTCAATTCATGCAAAATTAAGGACTCTAATTAATATATGGGACCATAAATCATATCTTTTCACATGCAACTTAATTTCTATCATATGTTCACATAAGACACGACTTCTTACTGCCCTAAAACATCATTAAACTGATCATTTAAATTCCTAACAAATTAATACCCTAAAACATGATTAATCGCTAAAATAATCCATAATCTTTCAAATAAAATTAAATCATAATAATTATCCAATCTTTTCAAAAGTCTAATTTTATTAAAAAGTGTCTAAGCACCAGAATAATCTTAAACTCATAAATTCAAATTAAATCCTTCATGCAAAATAAAATAAAATACCAAAATCCAATTAAACTGAAATAAACGAATTAAACATCGAACTTTCGTGTGAAATCATCTTTTCATGTCTCTTTTATTCTCACATCCACACGCCTCCACCTTGACCACCTCGTCCTTTACTCGACATAATCTGAAAATAGTTTGGTGAAAGGGGTGAGAAATTATAAATAACTCTCAGTGGGGACGTTAGTTCGAGATCTAAATATAATGGACATGCAAACATGAAAACATACCAACCATATACATATCTGTAAACTCTGATGATACAACTAAATTGTATCGACACCACAAGTGCGCCCATCTCTTTTTTATATTCCCGAAGAATATCGACACCACAAGGGTGCCCATCTCTTTTGATACTCCAAACAATTATCGATACCACAGGGGTACCCCTCTAAACGTTAGCATATAAACACATAAACACATCAACAAAACATTTAAAAATCGAACTAATAAATACCACTTTTTCACCATGAATCCCCACCTTTGATTTCTTTGAAAAAATGGATTGTGTCTACGTCCAGCCTTACTACGAACCTTGCGTCGAAAAGCTCTACTTCCTTCTCAAAACTCTCGGAAAAAATAGTCTCTCTCTCTTTCTTGGAATTCTCGAAAAATTAACTCTTATGGGGTGGTGTACTAGGCTGCCGAAATTTTAGTGTAGAAAGAATGGGTGATATTTGATCTCAATTTATAAGGTTGGTCAAAAAGTGTGGGCTCATAATCATGGGCTGGCCGAAAGTAATAGATAAGAAAGAAGGAAAGAAAATCTTGGCAACAATCTTGATACAACTTCGAAATACCTTAAGGAATATCTTGGAAAATCTACTTACTATTCCAATATCTCCTAATATAATAATAATATATCTAACAACTCTAACTCCTTAACATTTAATCCCATACATCTAAAATCTCGAAAATATCTTAAGAAAATAATTCATCTCTCCTCAAAATCTTGATTTCCCAAAAATAATAAATCCTTACCAACTCTTATTCTCTTGATACTTAATCTCCAAGTAAGTATTTTCTTGCATAAGAAAATATGACTACTTTGCATAAATAATAAAGATGCTACAAACTCTAAATCTTGGTATTAAATCTCACAAAATATCTTCTCTTAAGGAAGGCCAAATATTTCGAATTTAATAATTAAAACCCAAATAAAATTAATCATTTTCTTAATTCAAATCCTCATAAGTCTAATCCCAAAAGATTAATTCCTCAATTACTAACATACCCTTAAAAGATTAATACTTAATGGACTAAAAATCTTAATGGATTATACCACAAAATATTACTCCTATTCCTTAAAATATTAAAGTCCTAGTCTAGAAGTCCAAAAGTAATATTAATCGGATCAACTAATACTAAGCAGAAAATAAAACTCAAGCTTAAGAACTTAAAGGATTAAAAACTAACTCTCTAAAAATGTAGGCACAATCGGCACTCTTCACAAGGTGACCGACTACATCTTCTAGTGGACTAAGTCTACCCTTAGCTTGCCGCATCAACTTAATTATCCTCTAAGTAAATATCTTCTAGAGAAATCTAATGCTACTTCTCCTTAATAAAAGTGTTAATCCTTATTCTTGCCAATATTACTTACCTCAATAAATAAATCTTATACTTAATAAATTAATCCCACAATTAAAACCAGATTCAAATCTAAATCCTTAATTATTCACCAATATTAATACCGTAATTTAAGTAATTGAATTAATCCTCCAACAAATTAAATCTCAACTTAAATCTTCACAATTATTCCCAAAGATACACTAAATATTCCTCAAATAATTTCAGAGATTTAACCTCAAAATATCAAATAAATAAATATCAAATATCATCTCTCCAAATAAATATATCCTAGATACTTATAATATCACTCTTGTCCGTAAATATTACTCCCAACTTTTGCAAGTAACATTTAACACCTAGCAATAAAATCTTAACTTAACTCCTTACATATCCGACAAATATAGTCTAACTTTGCAACATGCACATTTATCCCTTGAGAGTAATACCTTAAAGTCCTAACATTATTCCTTCGCTTAAAGTCCAAATAATTCCGATAATAATCTCCTGATATTTATTTTCAAGAAAATCTAAACCTTGGATATTTTCTTGATTAAAACCCTTATCATATAATCTAATCTAGATCTCAAAAGATTCATTCCTAATTTCTTGATCTAAATCTTTAATCACATATCCTAGTCAAGATCCCATATAAATTCATTCTTATCTCTAAAATAACAAACTCACTAAATTACTCCTATACCCTTACTAAATTGGTACTTAATAAATCCTAATTTTCTCAATCCAAATTGAATTATAACACTTAATAACCAATCAACTTAAATCCTCTAAATCCTTAAATTAAATACTTAATTGGATCATATCTTAATTTGACTCTCTAACTTTTAATTCACATACTAAAGCCTAAAATAAATTATCAAGAACTTAATCTTAATTCCCAAATACTCAAATCAACTTTACTAACTTAATCATCAGAAAATTAATACTTAAGGCTCGTGAAAAACTTAAAGAACTAAAGCACAATATTTAATCCTACGCGCAACTTAACTTTAAAACCTCAAATGATGACTTATAATCCATAACTTAAATATATTTATGCTGGGCGTGACAAACATAGGCTAGAAATATTCTTATAGTTTCTAATCTTGCAACTGGGTCAAAAGATTCATCAAAATCTATGCCTTCAGCTTGACAATAGCCTTGAGCAACTAACTTTGCTTTATTTCTGGTTACAATCTCATCTTCATCAAGTTTGTTCTTGAATACCCACCTAGTGCCAATGACTTTATGATTATTTACATCCTGCATTGCTTCATGAATATTTATAGGTTCTGAAGATAAGAGGAATGTAGCAAACATTGCCTCATGGATTTATTTTCTAGTTTTCACATTATCTGATAGGTTTCCAATTACATGCTCAGGGGGTTATCTTTCAACCATATCAAGTCTGGTTCAAGTCTTTGATCATTGTTCTGTATAGCTGTAGATTTACATACTGCAGACTCATCAAGTCTTATTGTTGGTGCATCTTCTTCTGTATAGCTGTTAGAATATTCTCATAGAGTTGCTCCCATGATTCTCTATAGGAGGTAACTCAATTATCATTGTACAAAAGCCTTTGTTATTTAATTCCACAGGGGTTTTGATTTCAACATATGACTGTTGGTTTGTGACTGTAGAGTTGTCCTCTTTAGAGTCTTTTAGCTATATCTTCATTGTTGTTGTGTTGTTTATAAAAAAACAACATGATGTGATTCTTCCACAAGCATTGATTTCTTATTTAACACTCTGAATGCTTTGCTTACATTAGAATATCCTATAAAGATACCTTCATCTGACTTAGAGTCAAATGTTTTGAGGTGTTCTTTCCCATTATTCAGTATGTAACATTTGCATCAAAAAATGTGTAGATAAGAAATGTTTGGAGTCCTTCCTTTCCACAATTCATATGGAATCTTCTTGTGATTCTTAACAATCAAGCATCTATTCTGAGTATAGCATGTTGTGCTTGTTGCTTCTGCCCAAAATCTCTTATGTAGATTTGCTTCTGCTATCGTTGTTCTGGCTACTTCCTTGAGTGTTCTATTCTTTCTTTCTGCAACACCATTTTACTGTAGGGTTCTGGCTGTAGAATACTCATGCATAATGCCATATAATGAACAATATTTCTCAATCACTTGATTTGTAAATTCTGTTCCTCTATCTGATCTGATTCTCATAATCTTCATGTTCTTTTCATTCTGAATCCTCTCATCAACTCTGGTAACATTTGTAGAGTTTCACTTTTCTTTCTTAGAAACATTGTCCAAGAAAATCTTGAGTAATCATCTACTACTACTAGAGTGTACTTCTTTCCACTAATGGTCATAGGTTCTATAGGTCCAAATAGATCCATGAGCAATAGTTCAAGTACTCTTGAGGTGCTTGAATGAATTTTGCTCTTGAAAGTCTTCTAAATTTG
>JAPKLY010001174.1:12707-58151 GCA_026898435.1 Prunella vulgaris
CTTACCAAGATACATGCTCCTACACTCCATATCCTCCTACGCCTTTCCATCAAGAAGAAAATCCTCCTAGCTATTTAGATGAGGCTCTAGCTCAAATTCTCAAGCAATTGGAAGAGATGAGAATGGAGGATGAAAGACACTTTGAGGAGACAAACAAGAAGTTTGATAAAATTTCCAAAATTCAAAGTGACCAAATCACGAACTTGGAGTTCCAAATGGAACATTGGGCTAGTATGGTGCGAATCGAGAAGTTAGGGCTCTACTTGGAGCAATTAAGCACCCAAGCCAATTGTGAGGAAGAAGATGGGGGTAGTTTAGATGAGGAAGTTGAGCAAGGAAGTGAAGTGGAAAGCATGGGGGGAGAAGGGAATGTGGAAGATGAAGTTGATGATGATCATAAGGAGAAGAAAGTTCTTTCTTTACGAGATTGTCTCAATGCTAAATTTTTTATTAATCCTTCTAATGCGTATATTGATTATGAGATTCCTATTATTGTTGATGATATTGGTTATAATTATCTTCATGCTAAATTGATTAGGGATCGAGAAGAAGAGAAGGATGAACTAGAAGAAGAGCAAAGAGATGAGAGTGAAAAGGAAGAGGATGAAGAAGAAAATGAAGAGGAAAATAATGAGAGTGAAGAGGAGGATGATAATGAAGAATATGATTATGATTATGAGGAGATCGAAGCTCTTTATTTGCAAGAAATTTCCAATATTAAGAGTTCTACTAATCCTCTTCATGATAATATTGAGTATGATATTAATCCCCTCATTAATGATATTGATTATGATATTCCTTTTGTTGAAATTGATAGGAATCAAGAACAAGAAGTGGAGGAGAAGGATAAGGATGATTCAAGAAGAGGAAAGGAGGAAGAATTAAAAGAGGTAGATGAAGGTCCACACATGGACTTGAGCTTCATTGAAGAAGAACAACAAGATGAAGTGGAAGAGGAGCCTACAAATGAAATAAGCATTTTTCTACCCTTAGACTCTTCCAATTGTGCTTTAATTGATAATGTTGTTTATTGTGAATTTGTCTTGCCTCTTGAATTAATTAATGATAAGATTAAATTGAGAATCCTCTTGAACATTTTGATAGTAAGAAATGGGGGTGGAATGGTGTTATGAGGAGAAAAGAGGAAGAATATGCATGTGCTTACAAGTTTAAATTGAAAAGGAAAGTAGGTGTTTGGGGTAGAAATCCTACATGTTTCCTTGATCATGATGCTTTGAGATTGATGTTTGATGGGAAGAATGATATATATCCATGGTCATTTAGCTAACATTGGTGTCGTCCGGCTAGGGGACGTTAAATCAAAGCGCTAGATGGGAGACAGCCCATCCTAAAAAGTTTTCTTGCTTATTTTGTTTGCTTTGTAGTTTAAATAGTGTTCATTGTTTTGATTTGTTTCATATGAGGTAGTGTTTTTTCTTACCTTGGTTGGTGCATGTGATTTATCTTAGTTTGGGGGTGTTGCCTCTTGCTATATATTGTGTTCCTTGGTTTAGTTGAGCTTGATAGATGCATTGTTTGGTCATTGATTCATTGCAAATTCTATTTTCATCACTCTTTTCCAAACTTTTAGGATCCTTGATCCGAAAAAGTTTGGGGGGGGGTGTTCGTTCTTCAAAGTTTGATTTGCTATGATAATTGATGTGACTTGTGAGCTTTAGAAAGGTGTGATGAGAAGATTTCTCTTCTTATTCGGCCAAGAAGGAATTTTTTGTGTAAGTGGCAAGTCACTCTTCTATTCTTAATCCCAACTCAAGGTATGTCTTTAGACTTATCTCTTCTTATTTCCTTCCATTCCTAGGTTTAGTTTGCTTGATTTTAGATGGCTATTTTGAGCTTAATTGTTGATTCTTGTGGTATTGTGCTTTGATTTGAGCATTGCATGATCTTTACTTCACTTTTGCCAAACTTTTTTGATCTATGGTCCAAAAAAGTTTGGGGGGGTGTTCGTTTTGCAAATCTCATTGCAATGCTATGTAAAGGATGATTTTAGTGCTTCTTTGATGTTTGAGATCATTATGCTTAGATGAATGACTTATTTTTCTTGATATGATTGCCTTAGTGGTGCTAGTTTTGAGTAGTGATGCATGAGATAGTCTAATTGTTGTATGGATGTTGTTGAAAGTTCATGTTAGATGTAGTGGATGTATGATTTGATTCATGTCTTGTTTAGAGTGTTATTGATTCTATGATTCTTGATACTTTAATGATTTGAGCATTTTGATATGATATTAGTCTTGATCAACTTTATCCCGTGAGGTTTTGAGCCATTTATGCCCGTTTCAATCTTTAACGGATGATATTCTTTGATGTGAGTTCCACACATGTGCATTATACTCTAGAACTTGACTTTGGTCTTATTTGAGGCTACATTAGATGAAGAGTTCACATGATATGATTTGAGGCAATTTTTTATCTATATTGAATCACTTAGCCTCTATGAGCCTACCAATGATTTTATGATCCATTGTTTACCATTTTGAGCCTATAAATCTTTCCTTTGGCTAACCACACTTTAAGCCATACTTCCTTCCTTTTTAGAACTCTCTTGTCCCTATGATTAGTAGAGTGAAAAGAAGGAAGAAAGATTGGTGACATGATGAAGAATATGGTGGCTAAAGTGGAAAGAAATTCTATGCATGGATTGACGTGAAAAGAAAGGTTCAAGAACAAGTGCTAGAAAAGCCTAAAGAAAGGTTGATTTCAAAGTGTTGTGAGTATGATCACAACTTGTTAAAAAGGGAAGAATGATCTTTGAAAAGTGTGATTTAGAAAGAGCATGAAGATGTGGCTTATTGCATGAAGAGGTGAATGTTATCTATGATGATTCCTTCTTGCTTTACTAATCATACTTAGTCACTTTTATCCATATATTCCTTCCCTACCAAAAAACCAACACTACAACCTTGATAAAGTCCTTATTGATGTGTGAATGATTTGTCATTTCAAGTGGTGGAGAACTTAGACTCAAGCCAAGCTTATGGTAGTATATGTATGTGGTGTGATGATTGAGAAACCATCAAACACTTGAGAGATGAGCTAAACACTTCCTTGTGAGGATCTTGACTCATTGATTTGATATCTTGTTCGTTGATTCCTTGTTGATGGTGATTAGATGATGTCTCATTCCTAAACCTGCATGATATTAGGTTATATGTCCATGGCATTTGATTGTGTGCATGATGCTTGATTGATACAATTATTCCCCTATCTTATCGCTTCGTTGCTCGAGGCCGAGCAACAATCTAGTTTGCGGGTGTGATTAGGGTCATACATGCATCTTTTTGCATCCATTTATATATGGTTTTGATGAGCTTATGTTCATATTTGACCCTAAAATGATATACTTTGTGCATTTGACCCCTTGTTGGCTAGAAAGTTGTGTTTATAGGTGAAAACAAGCAAAACGGTGAAGAGACGAGCAAGTTCGATAAGGTTCAGATTTCTTGAGTTGATCCAAATGGTGCAAATGATATACCATGTTAAAGAGCTCAAAGAGAGGGTCGCAACAAAAAAAGAATCGAGTCAATCGGAGATCTAGAACTCAGGATATGAAGAAAACAAGGAAGTCGAAGATCGGATGGGACGGCAGAGCCTAGTCACGCGCGGACAAGGCAATGCTCGAGCGTCGGACTCCTGGACCGAGCATATCAAGCGCGCGAGCAGCTGATCGAGCGGCGAGCAAGCTATGGTCGAGCGCCTGGGCAGTTTTTCGGAATTTTAAGGGTATTCTCGTCTTTTCGCACATTTAATGAAGGACACTTTGGACTAAACATTGTGGGCACTATAAATACTCAAGGATCAGATTCTCAAAGGAACTTTTACCATTTTTTCATTTTCTTAGGTAGTTTTAGAGAGAGAATTAGGTGGTTACCAATTAGATTAGGAGTTAATTTCTTAATTCTTTCTTCAATTACTTTTGATCCATCCATTGGATCTTTAATCTGTTTGTTGCTTGAGATTCATCTCATAGTTGTCTACATTTCTACGCTTCGATATTGTATTTCGCATTCCGATTAGAAGATAGCATTTGGAGGTTTGTAGCTTGTAATTCATTTCTTCTACATATGGTAAGATTTCCTTTAATTCTCTTGTTTTAGTTCTTAATAATGATAATTAGATTCTTAATTGTTGATTTCCATTTTCAATTAGCCATGGGCAAATCTCCCTGTTGCATGGTTGCATGAATACTATGGTGAATTTAGTCTCTTGTTAATCCTATGCATCATTAGTTATCTTGATGGATTAATTCTCTTATTAATGATTTGTATGAATGCTTGGTATGTCCAATTGGATAGTTTGAGCCTATATGAGTTTTCAAAAGATGAGAGTTGAGCTTATTCATAGAATCTCTTAATTGAATGTTGTGCACACCAAGTGTTTGATTAATAGCTTTTCAATGAGAATTGCATTGAAGCCTAGACCTCTTAATTAGAGTATTGGGTGTTGTCGAGAAATCTAGACACCTAATAGAGCCATTTAGCTTGTGTTGTAGAGAGATCTAGACATTAGTTAAAGTCCTAAGCTCAATTAAGACTTCAAGTGACATTTTGCATGCTAGGATGAATAAGAACTAGGTGAACCATAGTAGGAGTACTTCCATGCACACACACCACACTTGCTCACTTCCTAGAGGTGATAGTTATACTTTGCTTTGCTAAAGTAGATAGAAATCATGATCCTTTTCTTGTTTTCCTAGCTATTTTCCTTTGTGTACATTCAATGCTTGCTTGATATCACATCGTTTCCATGTGTTTGATATTTTAACTTGGTTACCTTGCCACATCTACTACGACCATGTACACTTGCGTGAGACACGATTTTGGCAAACAAGAAACCGTGTGTAAACTACGATTTTTTATCACAAAAATTAATAATCTTTATTAATAATGTGAAAAGGAAATTACAAAGAATATGTTGAATATAAAAATTAAGCAATTGTTTTGGGTCCAATCTCTATTTGATCCTCTGATTCTTCTCTTCAAGTCTTGACTTGGTCTTGACTTGTTCTGCGAGTTTCTCGGAGCTGATCCGGAGTTGACTTTGGAGTCGGATGTTAATTCAAGGGTGTCGAGTCTTGTTTCGAATTAACGTTGCATTTGGAAGAACTTTGTTGATTTTCAGAGTTGGGTCCGAAATTGACTTTGGAGTTGGACGTTAATTCGAGGGTGTTGAGCCTTATTTCTTAACGTGTTGATTTGTCGAAGCTGGCCGGAGTTGACTTTGGAGTTAGACATTAATTCGACGGTGTTGAGCCTTATTTTGAATTAACGTTGTTGATTTGTCGTAGTTAGTCGGAGTTGACTTTGGAGTTGGACATTAATTCGAGGGTGTTGAGCCTGATTTCGAATTAACATTACCTTTAGAAGGACCTTGTTGATTTGTTGGAGCAGGTCCGGAGTTGGCTTTGGAGTTGGACGTTAATTCGAGGGCGTTGAGCCTTATCTCGAATTAACATTTCCTTTAAAATGACTTTGTTGATTTTCAGAGTTGGGTCCGAGTTTGATGTTGAAGTTGATATTAATTTGAGGGCGTTAAGCCTTATTTCAAATTAATATTGCCTTGTTGGAATGACTTTATTGTGTGTTCACCTTTGGACTCTCTATTGGAGTGTCATTGTAGATGAGCACTATTGATCGTCGTTGAGGACTTATAGATGATCGTTGATTGGATGGGCTTGGCACCGTGTTTCTCAAATCAAACATTGTTGTTGATGAAGAACACCAACCAGAGGCTTCGCACCGTGATCCCGGATCAAAATGCCTTTGTTGATGAATAACTCAAAGAACGCGCTTGAAGCCGCGAAGAACGTCTTTGAATCTTCAAAGATGCCGAAGTCTTGGATCTTGATACTTCTCTCTAAGCTCTGATCTTCTTGACTTGTTGTGAATTGTTGTCGTTGAAGATTTGTAGATGATCATTGATTGGAGGGGTGTGTCACCGTGTTTCTCGAATCAAACATCGTTGTTGATAAAGAACACCGACCAGAGGCTTCGCACCATGATCCCGGATGAAGAACGCTCTTGAGGCCGCGAAGAACGCCTTTGGATCTTCAAGGATGCTCGACGTCTTGGATCTTCCAAGTTGCTCCTCCTCTCCAAGCTCTGATCTTCTTGTGAATGAAAAATGACTAGAATGAGACCCTATTTATAGGTGTATAATTCTAGATTTACAGGTCAGTTTTGATGGGACAGAAGATTTGATTTGGAGAATATTCCCCAAAGATGCCAGATTAGATAATCTTCAAGGATATTTGTGAAAATTGATTTCTTGGGCTTTTTAAGAATCAGACTTTATATCTTGGACTTTAATGGTGCATAAGAATTAATTGGACTTTAGAGGCCCAAAATATTTAATTGGACTTTAAAGACCCAATTGGTTTTATTAGGCTTTTGAGGCCCAATTTAATTTATTAGGCTTTTGGGGCCCAATTTGATTTATTATTTAGGAATTAAATTTATCCAAATTCCCAATAATAAATTTAATTTAACACGTAATTTCTACATGTTATTTTTATTTTGGCAATTAATTTTAATTGTTTACACTGTGTCATGTGTAACATAAACCATAAATGAGATTTTTTAAAATTTCAAGGACCAACTTGAAAATGCGGATTTTTACACTTATATAAGGCCTCCCAATTTAGATTTTGGAGAAAGTTTTGGATACCCTGAGCCTTAGAATTTATCTCTATAGACTTCTTTAGTTTTTTCTTCAACAATTTTCTTAATTATGGTCAATTTCTTGCAAAATTCAATTAGATTTTCATAGTTTAGCATATATTAAGTATAAATTCAACATTTTTCATTATTTGGAGCAAGACCCATGCAAGATTTAAAAATTTTATGCAATTTTTAGCTAAATATGAGTTTAAGGTGATATTATTCTATCTATATATTGCAGTTTTCTTAAGGGTTTAGATATGTTTTGTGCTTAATTTTTCTTGTGTGGTCATGGGTCACTTCTAGAACCATGGACTAGTTTGTTTATGCTCTGGGTGATGAAGATTGAGTGAGAATTGATAATTTTATTATGTATATGCTTTGATTTGTTAGAGGATTGAGCTCCTAAATTGTGGATTTTCTTCTTTCATTGTGCATTTCGATCAAATGGACAACAAACGAGAGTTAAGCTCGCTTGATCAAGTGTATGATTGAGTGCAATGAACTATTAGATGCTACTGTTAGGATGTCTATTGCACTGAGAGGTGATAGATTATTGTGAACACTCCGAATTGTGCACTCGATTGATGTAACAAGAGTTAGTCAATTGTGTGAGAGTATATCTTTAGTTTGAATTGTTTGATGAATTGAGGTTCTAACATATATGCAATAGGACATTGAATCTCACATAGTTGAAATTACTCTAAGCATACGTCTACCCATCGCACTTCAATCGAAGTTTGTATTAGTAATTCATAGATAATTTCCTTAGTTTCTTAATTGTGTTGGTTTAATTAGTTTACTTTTGTGTTTGAATTGAATTCTCATTGGGTAATCTGATAGTGCTGTGGTACCTTTGAGTTGAAGTATTGTTCAAAATGTGGCAACACTCAAAACAATACTTATTGTGTTCAGAATAATGTAGAGAGAATAAGTAAACAACGGAAGACTTTGAACACGAGGATTAACTCAATCTTTCCACAAACTAAAATTAGTTTGCAGCGGTCTCAAGGATGAAATATCACTAACTTGGAAAAATTGATTACAAAAATAAATTCGAGACTTGAAAACATTCCTTCCAAATTTCAAACATAAAATCGGATAAAATATCTAAACAATTTCCCAAATGGCAAACCTATATTGTTAAGTCTAAGCCTACTTCAAGCACAAACTTCCTCTACCTGTGAATAGCTCAGCAAAATATATGAGATAATAATATACACAGTGTTGTACAGAGTGTAACAACACATGTGAAATCACTACACTAAAACCGTAAAAATAGGTTCCTATAAATGCGCTATGCTTCAGTATGTAGTGTGGGATCTCTCTCTTAGTTTCTGGACGTATTCCTCATCTATTTATAGAGTTGGAGTGATGATTCGTCCATCAATGAAGTGGAAATCATGGAGGGAAGTTGAGATCCACTTTTGTAGGAGTTGAGGTAACTTCCATGTAACTTCCTTTCTTTAACTCTCAGTTCCTTCCACTATGTTCTAGATCCTTCCAGGTGTATCAAGAATATTCTAGGTCATGGGAATAACCGCCGTTGACCGTCGTTGACCAGGGACAGCACCAAGGACAACCATTAAGGCAACACTAAGCAGTTAATCACTGGAACATATTTCCTGAAATGATAGCAAAGACAATTCGAACAACACTAAAAAGTTAGTCGTTAGAACGAATATCCTGAAGGATGGGTGTGATTCCAGATGTGATAGCACTGGTCTCAACACTCACATCAACATAATCTTTGGTTTTAATTCTCATGTTTAATTCCATTTTGAAGTAGAATAGAAACTAAAATCGAAAACCTTTAAATTTTGTTAGCAATATGTGGATGTTTGAGATTGAGTCCTTCCACTAGAACACTTTTCGTGGATTCAATAATTTTGTAACTTGGTCAAGCTTCGTACTACATCGATTCTATGCACTTATAGGCTTAGTAAATTGGTGTGAACACAAGTTTGCAATAACAAATTCTTTCAGGACGGTGGCGTAGGACTTGATTTAGTTGGTGAGTCTGGTCCAATGGAAACTTAAAAATGATATTTTAAAAATATCCATTGCTCACCAAGATGAGGTTAACAGTCGTTCCATGATATTGGCCGAGATGATGAGAGCATTATTCTTGGGGCAAAGTAATCCCCCCCCCCCCAATCTTCATTTGAGAACAAGACCACATAATTTTAAGATCATGGGCTTTGAGAGTGCAACAAAGTTGACCTCATTGATGGCCCTTAACTTGACCTTTCTTTTCCTGTTGTATGAGGCTATCACTGGGACTAGTGGTGTTCAAATGGTTCGAACCACCGGTTTTGGTTTGGAACCACCAGTTCCAGTTTTTAAAAAATAGAATCAAAACTGAACCCGCAATTAGGTGGTTATGGTCTGATTTTCCATACCGGAAGTTTTGGTTCAAACTGTCGATTATTTAATTTTTTATATATTTAATTATGATTTATGACAACTATGATTTACAAATTTACATACTTACATTAAATAGTTGTAATTTTTTAATTAAATTTAAAATTAACAAAATTACGACTTACAATTTATAAAACTTACATAACACAAATTGAAATTGTATTTTATTGATAGAATTCTTGTACTTTAACATTATAATTTACAAATTACAAGTAACAAATAACAACTATAACACTAACTAATACTATATTTAAAAACTTATAAATTTACAAGTTACAAATTACAAACTAATTAAAAAAAATTATAAATTATATTCTACTTAAAAAAATATGGGGAATGGGGGGATAAAAGAAATTGGACTTGAGTTTAATTTTAAGAAATAAACTTAGAAATTATAAGTTCAAAACTTAAAATTAAGTTGCCTACGTATCCATATGGAATCAAAGTTCACTTAGTTCTCTTACCTCAAAATTTACCTCGTGTTCATTCTCCCGACTTTAAATGTTCAATTCTTCAAGTTTCACTACTCCTGCCAGTTGAGGTCGATTCTTCACTTTTATCGTCATTTTCAATTATTGAGTCATATTCTTGTATCTTAACCAATCATAAAGTAGACATTGATTTTCTACATCAACCGTCATATTTGATCTCATCAAATTTAAAGTATAGCCTTCCAAACAAAAAGCTAGTTCACAAGCTACAGTTGATGGTGGACTAGCAAGAATTTCTCTTGCAAGCATAACCATAATCAGATATATTTTTGCTCTCTCGACCACCACATAGTATATCAAGATGATCATCTAGCTCATTAGGTTGATACTCAAAAGAAGTTAAATAAATTTCAAGTTCTTGACAAGGATTAGAAATAGATGAATAGTTTTTTTTTTTGACAAAAACTTGTATGAACCCGTGTTCACGGTGAACTTGAGTTTATCAATTATCACTGTCATGTGTATATACTATCATTGTTATGCATATACACTATCATTGTTAAAAAATTAAGTATATTTTTATAATAGTGATAATATGCATGAGTAACAGTGATGATGACTATACATAGCAGTGATACGAGTTTATGTGAACTCGAGTTCACAAAAAACTTACTTTTTTTTGTGAATGAGAATGCACAAAATTATTAAGAACACTTAAATAGGGGCCATCACTACCATCACTTCCACTTCCACTTGTAGTACAATGACCACTAGAAGATGAAGAGAAATGTTGTTCATCAACATTTTGTTGTCCAACTCCACATGTATACTCAATAAATAAATCTAATAATATTTGTTTAATATTAGCTGCGGTCATTGTTTGATTAGACCGAATATACCAAATAAATCATCAAATTCGGTCACACTATTTTTTTTATATATAGAATTGTAATAAATCTCCAAAATAACTTCTAAACCTTGAAACCTATATTTAGAATCAAATACTTTAGCAACTAAAAATAAATCCGGTGTATTAAATAGATATTTCAACCATTTTATTATCATAGAAACCACACAAACATGTAATGTTGGATCATGCATATTTTCCCGCAAAATATTAAAAATTCTACAACACCAATCAATAGCAAGATAAGAAGTAGACTCATAAACGTTAGACATCCACAAAGTAGCATCATTAAAAATTTCTAAAATTGCACAAATACTAATGCACGGTTCTCAATATTGGGGATATAAACGATAACCAAAGCTTTCTTGTGTAGAAATTTGATATAAAGCATTTTATATTTCATAGACTCCTTCAACAATTTATATATTGAATTCTACCTAGTGAACATATCAAGTGATATTTTTTTTTGAATGCAAACTAAACCCTCTATAAAAGATTTTTTATATTTTCATTAAACTACCACATCTCGCCATAAATATAATAATCTACAATAGAACCAATTTGTACTCTCAAAACAACTATATAATATTGAACACATAAATTCAAAATGTGACACATACATCTACCATGAAAAAAAAATTCTACCAAGACAAGGTTGACAAATATATTTGAAATTTTCAATACTACCGGTATTAGAACTAGCATTATCAAAATCAATCGCAAATACTTTATTTATCAAATTATAAATTTTTAAAATTTCATGCAATTTATCTATAATATTAGCGGCATTGTGTTCTGTATCAAAATCTTTATAAGCAATCAGTCTCTTGTTCAAGGTCCATGAATCATCAATCCAATGACAAGTGTTAGTACCTTGTTTGATTAGATTTTGATGTGTGCAAAACATACTCTTTGTTATATGGTTACTAATCTTATATGTGAATTTAGAAAGCTAAGGAATTTATAGTGCAAAAGGAAAGTCTACAACTGCTAAGTTGTTAAACTTACAGCTGGACAAGACCTTGCAGCTGTAAAGTTGTTCCTACAGCTGGAATCAAATTTGCAGGAATTGAAGCTGTAAAGTTCAAGGAAGCCTACAGCTAAGAAGACCGTTTAAAGAATAAAGTACAAGTTTAAGGATAAGAAGGATTATCAAGACCCTTATAACTCAAATTAGTGAAGTAATTATGCACTCACTAAAGAGTACTTAATGAAGGTTTTATCATGAAGATCTGGAAGTTTAATGAAGATTAAATTCGAAGATGAACCAGAATTCTGAAGATAAAAACACATATAGTACAACCAGTACTATTCTGTGTGAAGGAGGAGGACCACCTCATACATGTGGTTTTTATAGAGAGATAAATGAGCCTTATCCAGAATTCAAATTTGAATTTCTAACAGATAAGACACACCTCTTCCACTATAAATAGAGGAAGAATTCAGATACAACAACAACAACAACAACCTGAGCAAGCAAACATTCACTCTAATCAAGTCTACAACCAACAAATATTCTGAAAGAGCTTATCCATTTCATTTTTCTTTGTGATTCATAGGATAGTTGGTTAGGATTTCTTAGAAAGAATCACACCTTTGTTGTTGTTCCCTCACACTAAATCTTTTGTATTCTACTTAGTGTAGATATATCTCTTTGTGAGGTTTTTACTTTGAAACTCTGTGTGAGTTTGTATTCTTAGTGGATAGGTTAGAGTATTCTCTTACTTAGAATAGAAATATGAGTGAATCTTGTTCTGAGGGGGAATTACTTGTATTGATCTTTGTGATCACATATTAGTGAATTTAGTACCTGAGTGGTGTAACAGTGGATGCAGAAGGTCTTATTCATAGACTCTGAACCACTATATTGTGTTTACTTATTGCTTTGTGTACTGCATATTTACTTTTCTGTTACATTCATCATTACTTTTGAAACTACATAAAACTTTGTGATTTTTTACAAAGGAACTGAAATCTACAGTTGTTGGCTTCATAGTCACTCAGCTGTTAGTTTCATTATTTACACTGTTTTTCATTAACACACACTTTATTTCCACTGCACATTAGAGGTTTCTCAATACACTCTCAAGTGTGAAAATCCCTCTAATCTTGTCTACAAGTTGTTAGTTTTTAGTGTGTAAAGTTTTTATAACTCTGTAGCTGTAAACTTCCATAGTCTATAGTTGTAACCTTTGTGGTCCAAACTCTTCTAGACTGTTTGTTTTAAACTTATAGAAGGTACTTGAAAGGTGCTAGTATCCCTTTTGAGAAAAAGTTTAAAATTGTTCTAAAGGTCTATTCACCCCCTATAGATCTTAACCACTTTTAAGGAACCAACAAGTGGTATCAGAGTAGTTGGATTGCCACTGCTTTGATTAGTACCTAGCTAGTCCTTTTTGTTTTCGAAAAATACACCTGCATAATTGCATAGCTCCAAAAATGGTGAAGTCCAAGGTTTCAATGTTCTCTATTGAAGACTATGATGAATGGAAGATCAGGATGCAAGCACATTCGTCTGCCATTAATGATGAAATGTGGTCAATAATTGAAGATGGACCTATAACCATTGAGAAGGTTAACACTGCAGTTGATCAGTCAACTGGACTAGAGGATGACAAGAGAAGGTCAAACCTTGACAATGTTGCAAAGAACACTATTTATCACTCTTTGGATAAAATTGTGTTCAGCAAGATAAAAAACTACAAGACTGCAAAAGATATATGGGAAAAGTTGGAAATAATTTGTGAAGGAACTGAGCAAATCAAAGAAAACAAACTCATGATAGAAGTTCAAAAATTTGAGAACTTTAAAATGAAATCTGGAGAAGTTCTTGAGAAGTTTGAATCAAGATTCATTGAGATACTCAATAAGCTAGACTCACTTGGTAAAGAATACTCACAGAGGGAAATGAACATGAAAGTTCTTATAGGATTACCTTCTGAGTGGGAAATGAAAGTGATTGTCATGAGAGAATCAAATGATTTATCTAAGATATCCACCTTTGAACTCTTTTCAGACTTGAAGGTCTATGAATGTGACATAAGCAGAAGGAAAGAACCTGACACTGCAAAGGTCACAGCTTTAGTAGTTGACAACCTTGCAGCTATAGATTCAGATAAAAAAGAATTGGCTCTTTTTATAAAACAGCTTAAGAAAATTGGAAAGTGGACCAAGAAAAAGCAGTTCACCCCAAAGGAGGAAGGTAAGCTAAAATCTACAGTACCTAACTCAACTTATCTGTGTTACAACTGCAGAAAGCCAGACATTACATCAAGGATTATCCATACCCCAAGGTAGAGAAGTACACAGATGAAGAAAAAAAAAGTTAGAAAGGAAAAGAAACAAAGATTTGACAAGGAGAGAATTAGAGCTCTTCTTTCAGAGTTTGATAAAAACCAGGAAGAAGGTCCTTCTTTCAAAAGTCAACTGCTTATTTGGAAGATACTGACTCAACTGTTTTAGATGAAGAAGCCCTTATATGTCTTATGGCTAAAGATGAAGAGGTATGCTCATCATCTAGTTATATAACAGAAAATGATTCTCTCAGTGACATGCTTGATGCAATCCAAAGTCTCCAAGAAGAAGTGAGAATTTTCAAGGAAGAAAATGAAGATCTCAGAAGAGAGAACTATTTCACAAGAGAGCATGTGAAAGCTTTAATGGTTGGAATTGAGGAGGGTGAGAAACAATTGCTGGTTCTACAAGAACTCAAAGAGGGATTCAGTTGTTTGCTAAACAATAATGAAGAACTCTTCAATGAGGCAAGTTATAGAGCTGCAGATTGTGTTGAATTACAAGAGAATATCAGATCACAAAAGATAATGATAGTTAACCTTGAAGAAAGGAATGCAAATATTCTGAAAAAGTTGGATTATTTTGGAAACCATCCAAACAACTAAGGAAGATGATGTCTGAACAAAGACATACTGGTGATTTAACTAGTCTAGGACATAATCCTTGTGATTGGATTAATCACATGCAGAGTTCAACATCTGTAAGTCAACCTGAGAGAAAGTTTGTGAAGAGTCCTACACAAACACAAGAGGAAGCTGTAACTTCAAATCTACAGTTGGAGGATATTCAATTCTTGAATATATACAAAGGATTGTCTCCAAAGAGACAACTGAAGATCAAAGAGATTATGTATGCATTAGAAGATGGAATACCCAACATGATACATAATATGACATTGAGGACAACTGCAGAGTCTAAGCAAACTATACAGCCAGAAAGCAAGTCCACCAACAAATCAATATTGAGAGAAGGCTCCACTTTGATAGATTCTGGAATGGAAATGTGTCTAATTTTTCTCCCTCTTCAAACATCTGTAAAGGAGGATCAAGCAAGCTTGGATTGCAAAGAGTATTGTAGGAAATCTAAATCTTTGGATTCCTAAATAAATCATCTTATTTTGCAGTGACAAAATACAATTACTAAGAAAGAGATTTGGTACATAGACAGTGGTTGTGCAAGACACATGGCAGGAGACAAGAGTTTACTACAAGACATAAGAGAGCACAAAGGCCCTAAGGTTGTTTTTTGTGACAATGCTAATGGAATAGCTAACGGCACATGAAGTTTGTACAAAGGAAAGATTCGGATAAATGATGTTTATCTTGTTGAAGGTTTGAAACATAACTTGCTAAGTGTAAGTCAATTTTGTGATAAAGGCTACACTGTAGACTTTACACATCATACTTACATAGTCAAAGATGCTAAAACACATACCACAAAGTTGACATGAATTAGAAAGGGGAATATTTACATTGTAGAATGGGAATCTACATTTGAAACTACATGCTTTCTAGCTAATAATTCCAATGAAGTTAGCTGGTTGTGGCACAAGGGAATGAATCACATTAACTTTAAGACCATGAAAGAACTTATGAATAATAGACTTGTGAGATGTCCGCCAAACAAAAATTTCAGGAAGGATCATTTGTGTGATGCTTGTGTTAAAGAAAAGTAAATCAAAAAGACATTCATGAGCAAGGTTCATTCAAGCACCTCAAGAGTACTTGAACTATTGCACATGGATCTATTTGGACCAATTGAACATGTGAGCATTAGTGGAAAAAAGTACACTCTAGTAGTTGTGGATGATTACTCAAGATTTTCTTGGACACTATTTCTGAGAAAGAAGGGTGAAACTCTACAAAGTTTACCGGAGTTAATGAGGAGAATTCAGAATGAAAAAAATATGAAGATTGTGAGAATCAGATTAGACAGAGGAACAAAGTTTACAAATCAAGTGATTAAAGAATATTATTCATTGTATGGAATTATGCATGAGTATTCTGCAGCCAGAACACCATAGAAAAATGGAGTTGCAGAAAGAAAGAATAGAACACTCAAAGAAGCAGCCAGAATAATGATAGCATAAGCAAATCTACCTAAGAGAGTTTGGGCAAAGGCAACAAACACATCATGCTATACTTAGAATAGATGCTTAATTGTTAAAGTTCACAAGAGGACTCCATATGAGTTATGGAAAGTAAGGACTCCAAATATTTATTATCTTCACATATTTGGATGCAAATGTTACATACTGAATAATGGGAAAGAACACTTAAAAATATTTGACTCTAAGTCAGATGAAGGTATCTTCCTAGGATATTCTAATGTAAGCAAAGCATTCAAAGTGTTTAATAAGAAATCAATGCTTGTAGAAGTATCACATCATGTGGTTTTTTATGAACAACACAACAAAAATGGAGAATTAGTTGAAGACTCTAAAGAGAACAACTCTACAGTCACAAACCTACAGCCATATGTTAACATCAAAACCCTTGTGTAATTGATTGACAAATGCCATGGTACTGTGATAATTGAGTTACCTACTATAGAGAATGATGAAGAATAAGTCAATGAGAATGTTCAAACAGCAGAAGATACACCAACAACAAGACTTGATGAGTCTGCAGTAGGTGAATCTACAGCTGCACAACACAACGATCAAAGACTTGAACTAGATTTGATATGGTTGAAAAATCATCCCCCTGAGCAAGTAATTGGAAACTTATCAGATATAGTGAAGACTAGAAGACTTTTCCATGAGGCAATGTTTACTACATTCCTCTCACTGAAGCACTGCAAGATGTAAACTAGATTATTGCAATGCAAGAAGAATTGAATGGTTTTGAGAGAAATTAAGTATGGGAATTAGTACCAAGACCTAACAATCACAAAGTGATTGGTACTAGGTGGGTATTCAAGAACAAACTTGATGAAGATGGGATTGTAACCAGAAATAAAGCAAGGTTAGTTGCTCAAGGCTACTGTCAAGCTGAAGGCATAGATTTTGATGAATCATTTGCCCCAGTTGCAAGATTAGAAGCTATAAGAACATTTCTAGCCTATGTTGCACATATGAACTTCACAATCTATCAAATGGATGTGAAAAATGCATTTCTAAATGGTTTACTATCAGAGGAAGTGTATGTTGAACAAACACCAGGATTTGAGGAATCTACAGCAGAAGACAAAGTTTACAAGCTTAGAAAAACCCTTTATGGACTTAAACAAGCACCAAGAGCATGGTATGATACTTTATGTGATCATCTTAGCAAGAATGGTTTCAAAAAAAGAGTGTAGTTGACAAGATCTTATTCAGGTTACAACATGGAAATGACATCCTACTTGGTCAAATCTATGTTGATGATATAATCTTTGAGTCAACCAATGAAGAATTATGCAGAAAGTTCTCTAAGCTCATGAAAGAGAAATTTAAAATGAGCATGATGGGAAATCTGAATTTCTTTTTGGGATTACAAGTCAAGCAGATGGAAAATGGAATTTTCATCAATCAAGCTAAATACACTCAAGAGCTGATTAAGAAGTTTGGAATTGACATCTCTAAGTCTACCAATATACCTATGGCACCTTCTGTAAGCTTAGACAAAGATGAGAATGACAAAAGTGTTGATGTAACCAAGTATAGAAGGTTAATTGGATCATTGCTATACCTTACAACAAGCAGACCTGACATTATGTTTGCAGTGGGTGTATGTGCTAGATTTCAAGTTAATCCAAAGGAATCACACTTAAATGTTGTAAAGAAGATCATCAAATATGTCAAGTCTACACAAAATTTAGGACTTTGGTATCCTAAAGAAAGAGGAATTGAACTTATAGGCTACACTGACTCAGATTTTGTAGGTTGCAAGATTGATAGAAAGAGTACTAGTGGCATATGTCAATTTATTGGTGAAAGGTTAGTGGCATGGCACAACATGAAACAAAATTCCATTGCACTTTCAACAGCTAGGGCATAATATATTGCTACTAGAAGTTATTGTGCACAAATCTTATGAATGCAAAATCAATTACAAGACTATGGGATTGATGCTAGAGTAACCATATTCTGTGATAACACAAGTGCTATTACTATTACACAGAATTCAGTGTTACACTATAGATCAAAACACATAGATGTACGACATCATTTCATAAGAGACCATGTAGAAAGAAAGGGTGTGAAATTGACTGAGATTCATATTGATTTGAATCTAGCAGACATTTTCACTAAACCATTATGTGAATCAAGATTTTCAATCTTGAGAGATAATTTGGGAATGTTAGAATTGTAAAAAAGATTCAGTAAGAATTTCTAAATTGTTTGGTTGAACTTAGAAAATTGAGAAATCACTAAGGCAGAAACATGCAGCTTCAAAGTCACTCAACTGTAGAATTGACAACCCTACAGCTGTAGACTTAGCAACTAGCTGCAGACTTCATGAAAATGTAGATTCACATATTCTAAGGTAACCAACTGCAAACTGATAGAAAGTTACAGTTTGTACAATTCTGATCAATTAAATGTATGCACTACAAAAATTCAGAAACGTCAGTACTTTTGTTACAGACATTTTGGATTATTCAACATTTTAATTGATAAAATGTATTGAATTTGTGTGATATTTTAAATAGAATTTAATATGTATATAAGTTACATGTTGGACAAACTTAATGCCATAAGTTTTTGTTTGAAATTTAAAAAATTCATACACTTGTGGGAAAAAGACAGAAATACCCTCCCCTGTCTTGTGAGGAAAGTTATATAAAGGATCCTTCATCCATTTCTACCTCACTTACATTTGTGAATCCACTCAAAACACTCTAAACCCTAAAAAAATCATGTCAATCAAAGTTATTTTCGGTGCATTATTCGATTTTAAGGCACTGTAAAAGAAGAATCCAACAGATGCTATGGAGAGAGTGATTAGGAAGATAACAAACCAGAGATTATATTACTGTCTTTCTCATATCCTAGATGGATATGATGATATGATAGTTATGGAGTTTTATAAAAGGCAGATGCAGATGTAGAGAGAAAAAGGTTAGAGGTAACCTTACAAGGAAAACATTCTCGAATCAATGCTAAGGATATTTGCAAAGCATTGAATCTACAAGAAGGAGGAGATTCATTTGACAACCTCAACTTTGCTAATGAAGACAAGAAGTATTGGAAGAGATTTACAACAAACAAAGTATTCCCAGAAAGCTTGAAAAAAACTTTCAAGAACGACCTAGCTGTAGAGTATGTATTCCTTTATGAAGTTATTGATAAATGTCTATTGAAACTAAGTTAATGTGGGATCTCATGATAGCAATAGATAAGAAAGTACATATTGATATATGAGAGCTTCTATTGAGAAATATATGCAATGATGTAGTAAAATCAGACAAGAACAAAGGATTTGGGTTGTTCTTGAATTACATTATGGAGGAAGTAGGTTTTGCTCTATGTGATGGGTATCAAGGACTACCTATACTCACACATCGGATCATTGGAAGAGAAATTTTCAAGAGAGGAGTTGTTGATACTCATATGACCCCCAAGATCAAGAGAAGAAAGAAGAAAGACACTGAGAAACAACCTACAACTGCTAAATCTACAACTGTGAAAGGTTATGAAAGAAGGGAGAAGAAAGAGAAATCTGTTAAAATGACACTTCTGGTTGATGAAAAGTCAGAAGATGAGATTGATAGAGAAAAGAGAGCTAAGAGATATTATTCTCAGAGGATTGTGGAAGCTGAAGAAGAAGCTGACAAGTCTACAGTTGTAGACTTGGTCAATATTGAAGCTGAAGGATTTGTACCTGAGGAAGAACCTACAGCAGAAGAAACTACCCAACAAGAACAACTGCTTGTTGTTCAAGTTGAAAGTATTGGAGAATTTGAAGAAGAACGGAGAAAATTTAAGAGTTGGAAAAGTTTGAAACAATCTCTCGAGAAATTGAAAATTGAGAATGCAAACTTGTTCCAGTTGGTTGTTGACTGGACAAATTGTTCTAATGTTGAAGATTTGATGAAGCCTAACTTTCTTGAAGAGTTTCTAGATAAGAAACTAAGGAAGAACAAGGGGAAGGGTAAGCATATTGTGATTGAGGAGCAGATTACAAAGATGAAAATCACAAAGTCTGCAGCTGAATCTTTAAGGGTAGCTATAAGCACTGAAGAGAACCCCAATGCATAATTTCCTGAGGAAAACTATGAGATAGTTAGCTCATATGATGAAGAAGTTATGCCCCAAAGAGTTGTAGAAGGAAGCACTAAGGGTGTTGAGATAGCTGGTCTAACTACCCTGGCTGAAAGTGCTGCAATATTGGAATCTGCAGGTGCTGCAGAATCTATCCAAGCTCAACAAGAAGTTATTCAACTGATAAAAAAAACAAGAAGTTATTCAAGCTCAACCAGATGAAAAGATTGATGATTCTAGTAAAGAGAATGAGCAAGAGGAGAAGAAAGATGACAAGGATAAATCACCTTGCAAAGAACTCTAAGACAAATGAGATGATGATGACCAAGGTGGTGATGATGCACCTATGGGAGGAACTCAAGCTCCAAGTGTTCAAGAGCATTTGAATACTGAGTAAATTATAGAAGAGACATCCATAGAGATTGATGAGGCTGATAAAGGTGAAGCAAATCAAGCATTGGCTATATTTACTTAACCCCCACGTGTAATGTTCACCTTAGAGGAAGTCTATTTTCAAGGAACTCCACCTCTACAAAGCTTTTCAGCTTTAGAAAGGAAGAATCTAGATGATTACTTTGTTGGAATGATGGATACTTCCACTGAAAAGATGCAGATGGATATCACACCTTCAAAAAGAAATGCTACAAGTGTAGAGTTACATACTGCAAAGAATTCAAAGACCATGAAGGGAAATGATATTGTGATTCAGGAGGTAGAATCAGAAGAAGAGACAGTGATACTATTCCTAAGATGACTCCAAAGGAGGTAGTTTCAAAACTATAGGACTTTAAGGATATACTAAAGAGAACAAAATCTGAAATTCTCAAGGAAGTAAAGAAGGTTCTAGATATTGTGATAACTCACAGAGTCAAGAATTGAGTGGAAGATGTTGTGAAGAAAATTGATGAGAAAGGCATTCTGGAAAGATACGTGATGCAAGAGAAGTACAAGCTGATAGTTGATGACCTTATGAAGCAGAATGTTGATATCAGGAAAGAATTGATTGAAAGAAGTAGGGATGTTTCAAGTCTACAAGGGTTAGTTGACAATATGAAGCATGAAACATCTGGATTGAAAAATGAAGTTGCTGAATTGAGAAGTGAAGTCAAGACTTTAATCTTTGATAACAAGACAATGAAAGTGTAGATCATGGCTAAACTAAAACTACTTGTATCACATTTTGATGCTGGCAAAAAGAGAGAAAGTTTAACAGAGAAAGAGATTGAAGAAAGAGAGAGAAGGGAAGAAGAAATTTTGAAAAATATCAAGGAACACTGCAAGCTGATGAATGAAGATTTTGAAGCTGCAAAGTCCAAAGACCCGACTACAAGAATTGCTGAGCAGTCTGAGAGTAGGAGGAACTCTCAAGGAAAGATTATTCAATTCCATGTTTCAAAACCTGTAATGAAGCAACAAGTTGTAAAGTTGCATCATTCACAACAAGAAAAACCTACAAGTGATTAATGGGAAAGGAGATTCAAAGAATACCAGAGAAAGAAAGAATTGAAAGTTTTTGAGCCATTGAAGCAGCTAACACCTGAAAAAGGGAAGAGAATTGAAGAAAGCAAGAAACTGAAAAGTGAAATGGAAACTCACTCTGAATTGTTATGGAAAGAATTTGAAGCTGTGAAAGACAGGCATGCATTTCTGAAGAAAATCAAATTGAAGAAGGATAAAAACCAAAAGTTTAAGGATATGAAGGCAAATGGAAAATCTCTATACTGGAGACAATGATTACTTAATACAAGGGAAGAATGCTAAGAAGATGAGAGCACCTTTTAGGAAGGAATTCAGATCAAAGAAAGAGGAAGAAACCTTTAATGATTATGAATTGATGATGATGCTCAAATACATTGAAGAACATGAGAGAAATCAGAAGCTGGTCTCTCAAGGAATTTTTAACACCAGGCCAGATAGCTCAGATGAAGAGGAAGATGAAGCAAATCCTAAACAGAAGAAGATGAAGCACTAAAGAAGATGAAGACACTAAATTAGATTAGACACTAAAACTTTTTAGTTTTTAGTCTATCTAAATTTGTAAGTTGTATCTTAACTCTTTTAATTTATGCAGCTTTGTCTTTGATTATGCTTTTTATTGCTTTATTTTATCTTTGTGTTGTTTGCATTTCATATGTTATTTTGTTTAGCAATATCTCATTTCTACTGCATATTTACTTTATGTACTGCATAATGTGTTTTGCCAACATCAAAATAGGGGAAATTGTTAGTACCTTGTTTGATTAGATTTTGATGTGTGCAAAACATACTATTTGATATATGGTTACTAATCATATTTGTGAATTCAGAAAGCTAAGAAATTTACAGTGTAAAAGAAAAGTCTACATCTGCTAAGTTGTTAAACCTACAGCTGGACAAGACCTTGCAGCTGTATAGTTGTTGCTACAGCTGGAATCAAATTTGCAGGAATTAAAGCTGTAGAGTTCAAGGAAGCCTACAGCTGAGAAGACCGTTTGAAGAATAAAGTACAAGTTTAAGGATAATAAGGATTATCAAGACCCTTATAACTCAAATTAGTGAAGCAATTATGCACTTACTAAAGAATACTTAAGGAAGATTTTATCATGAAGATCTGGAAGTTTAATGAAGATTAAATTCGAAGATGAACCAGAATTCTGAAGATAAAGACAAATAGTACAACCAGTACTGTTCTGTGTGAAGGAGGAGGACCACCTCACACATGTTATAGAGAGATAGAGGAGCATTATCCAGAATTCAAATTTGAATTTCTAACAGATAAGACACACCTCTTCCACTATAAATAAAGGAAGAATTCAGAGGCAACAACAACAACAACCTGAGCAAGCAAGCATTCACTCTGAGCAAGTCTACAACCAATAAATATTCTAAGAGAGCTTATCCGTTTCATTTTTCTTTGTGATTCATATGATACTTGGTTAGGATTTCTTAGAAAGAATCATAACTTTGTTGTTGTTCCCTCACACTATATCTTTTGTATTCTACTTAGTGTAGATACATCTCTTTATGAGGTTTTTACTTTGAAACTCTGTGTGAGTTTGTATTTATTAGTGAATAGGTTAGAGTATTCTCTTACTTAGAATAGAAATCAGAGTTATCTAGTTCTGAGGGGAAATTACTTGTATTGATCTTTGTGATCACATCTTAATGAATTTGGCACCTGAGTGGTGTAACAGTGGATGTAGGAGGTCTTATTCATAGAGGTCTTGTGTTTACTTATTACTTTATTTATTTATTGCTTTGTGTACTGCATATTATTTTTCTGTTACATTCATCATTACTTTGAAACTGCATAAAACTTTGTGTTTTTCACAAAGGAACTGAAATCTACAATTGTAGACTTCATAGAGCTGTTAGTTTCATTGTTCACACTGTTTTTTATTAACACACACTTTATTTTCACTGCACATTAGAGGTTTTTCAAAATACTCTCAAGTGTGAAAACCCCTCTGATTTTGTCTACAAGTTGTTAGTTTTTAGTGTGTAAAGTTTTTATAACTCTGCAGCTGTAAACTTCCATAGTCTACAGCTGTAACCTTTGTGGTCCAAACTCTTGTAGACTGTTTGTTTTAAACTTATAGAAGGTACTTGAAAGGTGCTAGTATCCCTTTGAGAAAAAGTTTGAAACTGTTTTAAAGGTCTATTCACCCCCTCTCTAGACATTTACCACTTATAAGGGACCAACTCCAAGATAAGAATATTTTTGAAAATTATCACTCCAAATATCCGCACAAATTGAAACTTTCACATTAAGATTAGTCAATAATACAATCAAACATATTTATATTCACCAATATTTTTAGCAATACCACGAGTGCAAGTAGAACATAAAATACTTTTTACAACCGGTGGAAAACCCAATTGAACCATTTGATTAAACATAAAACATTCGGGATGACTAAAGGGAAGATATTGAACACATACCAATTTAGTCATGATTTATAGAAGTCATTTAATCAAATTGAAATAGAAAATTAAGATTACGTATCTCATCTATTGCTCCACTGCCGGAGGACCCGGTAAATCCTCGTAGTTGTGTTTGGTTTGTACTCATTTGATCCTTACGCTTCCTTTTTATATGCCCTTGCAATGTTCCATATTCTTCTCCTTTTGTGAATTTGTAAATCACATTGCAATAATTACAATAAGCCAAAGTTTTTCGATCATCATGCTCATTGACCACCTTTCTAAAGTGACGCATAAAAATATCAAATTTTAAGACCATTTATGTTGATGCTTGTGATGCTGCCGCCATGGAATCACTTGGATCATCACTTTCACTTTTTTTGTGTAGGATGTCGTGGTGGTTGTGGCATCTCTTGCACGTCATCATCACCATATAATTCATAACTAGGACTAAGTGTACGTCTGTTTTAATTTTTTTTACTAAATTAATAAAGTCTAAATTATCGCAGGCCCGAGATCTATTTATTATAGCTATCAAATAGGTCGGATCGTGGAATTTTTTCGAGCCGGATCTGGCCCAGTATAGTTCTCTTCGGACCACATACTTTCAAGCTCGTCCTGGCCCAAGACGGGCTACCGGGCCAATCCGGCCTGGTTTTTTTTTTTTCAATATATAACCATTACATTTGATTTCTATATTTATCTTATTAATTGATAATTTTGTGAACAAATACTACTCAAATAGTCATAAAATTTTATTTAATTTGCAAAAAATAATTTAATAATATAAAATTCAAATTTCTATATAATATCTAAACAACAATAATTCAACAAACCTTAATAAAATATAATTCACAAAAATAAATTCACACAACAATTTTTTAACAATCCTTTATAAACTCAAATTCATAAAAAAATTTAAACAACTAATTTAACATCACTCTAATAAGTTTGGATTATGCTTCATACTAACAAAAATAGGAACGTCCAATTAAATAAAGTAATATTATTAAGATCCTGAATAAAGTATTGTCAATATTATCTAATTCCTATTTTTAATAATATACATTAATTAATTAATTGAGACAATATTTTTTATTAAAAATATATTTTGAGAAAGTTTCAATAAAAATGCACATATTCTTTGACCCTAACACAAATAAATTACTCATTGAAACTATTTAAAAGAATATAAAATAAAAAAAAATAGTATAACTCATAAAAATATAGAAAAAAAATTATAAAAAGATATCATATAAATATATTTAAAAATATATATTAGATCAGCCCGGCCAAAAATAATTTGACCAAATTTGGGGCGAACACCTTCTGACAGCTCTACTAACCCTTTCTCGTATCTCCAACCAATTTAAAATGGAGCTCCATCACAATATTCGTGGGTCGCAACCCGCTACCCGAACCCAATTACTAGATCTTGACCCGACCCAGATTGCGTCAGCGTTAAACCGCCTCTCACCCGTAGCCAACTCCCTTCACTCTCTCTCAGAATTCTCAGTCTTGTGGTTCTCTTTCTCTCTCTGCGCCTATATCAATATCCCTGTATTGCTGTTCAATTCGCTCTTGGTTTTTTTTTTTTCCCGATCCAATTATTAGCTGTAAGGCCTCCCTGTTCCTAATCTGTTTCTCGTTTTCGATCCCTAATTTTATTGAAAAGGTCCCCCTTTTTTTTTTTATTGTTAATCTGAATGAATTCTGTTGATTTTTGTTGGCTTAAATTCATCGCTGCCGAATAGCTTTTAGTTTTTTGCTTAACTTAAATTAATCGATTTCCTTTTAGTGTTATAATTGGCTTAATGGTTTAGTTCAATTCATGAATATTCACTTGTCGCCTGTCGGTGTGCGATTTTAATTTCGGAAAGCTGTTTACACCTGTATACACTTTTTTAGATAAATGATCTTTTAGGGTTTGACTTTTGATATGTGCCGGTAAAAATTGAGTTCATATCGAACTGAAGTTTTTATATTCTTTTTTATATGTTCTCTCGATATTTGTATTTGTGTAACTAATATTTCATCCTGCTATGTCGATCTGCTGTTTAGTTATGTTTACTTTTAATTTTTTAATTGCATGTTAAAGTTCAATTTAATCTGATTTCACCTTTTTGTTTTGGTTGGATGTGGAAAGTGTATTTTTTAGCTTGATTTTACCGTTACTGATTTATATTTTCTTCAGGCAATCATGAGTGATGAAGGAGAGAAGACTTGCCCACTCTGTGCTGAGGAGATGGATTTGACTGATCAGCAGTTGAAGCCTTGCAAGTGTGGTTACGAGGTCCTAAAAATGCTTTTCTTTGTTTTATGATCTTTGGAAACTCTGTACTTGTCTACCCTTTAACTGTAACAAATTTAAATTGTGTTAATTTTTCCCTTTTTGTTATTTGCACACGTATTCTATTCATTATTTTTTCGTAAAGTGATCTTGGAATATTAGATTTCGCTCGTGCCATTTACGTGAAGTAGAAGTAAAGATGACGTAGTAGTGGAAAAGTGAGAGGAAAGACAACTTTCTAGTCCTTTTTTGTTTGTTCAAATAAACAGTGAGGACAATGTTATATTGAGAGACCCTCTTGTGGGACTGTCAAAATTCATCATGTAGTCAAAAAGAAAAATAGGTAACGAAGTACAAATGTGTAAATGGTTAAGTATGTGAAAATAAACTTAATTTATATCAGGCTCACGACTCATCTCACCCAAGAATTTGTCTATTATATTATGCAGCTTTGTTTTGCTAGAAATAATTTACTCTGCTGTAAATTTGGAAATGGTTGGTTTCTCACTAGTTATGAAATTGAAGCTGCTGAAGCTGGTAGTCTGCAGGCTGTTGAGTGTTGATTCTTTATCATCCATATATATTATATCAAGAGATTTTTTACATTGCGATTTCCTTTGTGTTTAGAAACCTGCATTAAATGCAATGTGATTCTCTTCCACATTTTTCAGATTTGTGTTTGGTGCTGGCACCACATTATGGAAATGGCTGAGAAGGACAGCACAGAAGGGCGTTGTCCAGCGTGTCGTACTCCTTATAACAAAGAAAAGATCGTCGCGACAACAGCAAGTTGCGGAAGGTAAATAATATGCAATGTTAATTGGATAGTCATTAGGAGAATTTCACTCTCTTGCAAACTTTATTGTGTTCAGTTTTAATTATGATCGGCATGGTTGTTGTACCAGGCTGGTTTCAGAGATGAATGTGGAGAAAAAAGTGAGGTCATCGAAGGGAAAGAACAAATCCTCAGAAGCAAGGAAGCAGCTAGCTAGTGTTCGAGTTATCCAGAGGAATCTTGTTTACATTGTGGGGTTGCCACTGAATTTTGCAGATGAGGATGTATGCGCCTAATATGTCTCCTTTTTTTGTATCCTTTATTGGACATCACTTTTCTTGTCTTACTACTATTGACTATGTTCTTCAGCTCCTTCAGCGTAGAGATTATTTTTGTCAATATGGAAAGGTGCTTAAGGTGTCTATCTCTAAGACAGCTTCTGGTGCTATACAACATTTTGCCAACTGTACGTGCAGTGTGTAAGTACCAAGTCTGTATATTCATATTTTTATAATGATATGTTATAAATTCTCTAAGCTTCCATGATGCTGCTAAAAAATCCATTCTCTAAAGGTTTGATTGCAATTGTTAGATCTTCATTTTTGTGTGATGTACCACAATTTTTGTTAGTTTTTTAAATATCATAGTACAGTAAGAATCCTTTATTTATGTTTTGCTTATTATACATTTTCAATTGTTTTGGTTGCTTAGATATATTACATATTCAAGGGAGGAGGAAGCTGTTCGTTGTATCCAATCAGTACATGGATTTGTATTGGATGGTAAACCTTTGAGGTAAGTTTAATCGCACATTCAGGCATGATGACCTCCTTTTGTTATATCTGACAGTTTTTAACTCATTATTGTAGGGCATGCTTTGGGACTACCAAATACTGTCATGCATGGCTGAGGAATATGGTATGGCTAAACCTTGCCGAGAACCAAAATATGGACGTTCCTATGTAGTAGTTACATGATTTCTGAAATCAAATAACCTCACAATATACTGTAGCGCTTCCTAATAAAAGATTTACATGTCCAGCCTTGTAGCAATCTGGATTGTCTGTATTTGCATGAGATTGGTTCGCAAGAGGACAGCTTTACCAAGGATGAAATAATATCTGCTTACACAAGGTATGTCTATATTAGTATGTGGTCAGTTATATATTTTCCTCATTTTCTTTCAATATGATTTGATCATTTTTTATTTTTACTCTGTGCTGTGCTTGCAAATCTAATCTTCTTTGCTTCTGATTAGTTAACTTGAATTTAATATTTCTATATTTAGATAGGCAGACTTGAGACTACAAATTTTCACTGTTATTCTCGTGTATGCAATTGGCCTCTTGCTTGGTTGTTCTTCTAAGCAGGCAGAGTATATCTCCAGACCTCTCCTAAATTTTCAGAGTCTTACCTAGTGTGCTTTATCAGGCTGCTTTGGTAGTTGGTAGTACTACACTACACCTTCAGTTTGCCCTTAGAAATGCTTGTCCTTATGTCCATTATATGCTTTCCAATCAAGATTTGATTTGCTTACGGTTTACGATGAAAATATATTTGGTGCTTCCTCAGTTACTGTTCTATGGCTCTGTCTGTACTTATAACGTTTGATTTTCACAACTTCAGTTTTGTCCCTAGAAAGGCTTGTGCTTATGTTCGTTTTATGCCTTCCAATCAAGCTTTGATTTGCTTACGATTTACTGTGAAAATATATTTGGTGCTTCCTCAGTTAGTGTTCTAGGCTCTGTTTGTACGTATGACGTTTGATTTTCTTATGATTGTATTCACCCGTGTTTTATCATTTTTTCCCTTTTCAATTAGATGATTAAATGTGGTTAGAGAAGACCTCTTCGTCCTTACTTTCTTTACTTCTTTTTTAAGTGTGCTGTTAAGTAGGATTTGGAATTTTTTGTTGTTGAAGTTTTTATTGTTCTTTCTCAATCATCTGATCCACTTAACTAATGATTGGAATGGAGTAGAGTGCAACAAATCACTGGTCCCTCCAATGGTACACAGCGGCGATCGGGAAATTTGTTACCGCCACCAGTAGATGAGTACTGCAATAACACCTCCCCTTCTTCTGGGAAGCCTATTACTAAAACTGCTGTAAATACAAATGTAAGATTTCCTGTTTTCTGCATTTTCTTCCAAAATAACTTTATTTTTCCAGTAATGGTGCTTGGGGTACTTGGTTTTTATGTTTTTCTTTCATCTTCTATGCATGGAATTTCTCATTCATATGCTTAGCTTAGCTCCATGGAGTATACATAGGTAAGTTTTGGAGAGATTGTTTTTACTTCCTCCCAGGGAAATATTTCTTACACAATGGATGTCATAGTTGGGAGTTTATTGTATGATTTTATTTATTGATTCTCTTAACAATTATGGCTTGGAGGAAATTGCGATAGAAATTCCCTAATCTGGTTGTCACCTTATTATATGATTGATATCTTCTCAGCAGGAATTTCCAATTTGTGCTAAAGTTTCTCCTCCAAATAGCAGCTCGGGTAGATCTGCTGCTCTTCCGGCTGGAGCGTCATGGTATTATCTCTTGCTGTGATTATTTTTAATTTTAATTTTATTGCTGCTTGCTCTTACGATTTTCTTAATAGGGGAGCCCGAGCTTCTAATAATCAGCCATTGCAAACAAGTACAATTTCTTCCAATGTGCCACTTAAGAAACCAGGTGCGCTTGATGCACCTCTGGCATGTTCTACCACAGCTGTGAGGCAAAGTCAGCTTTCCGCTTTGCACTGTGATACTGGAAAAATCTTGCCCCCTAATGAAGAAAGCAATATTTCTCAAAATGAAAGTAATGCAGAAGCCTCAGAATCGGTTGGAAAAGAATCTAATGCAGATGGGGGGATTACATTTTCTGGTCGTTCCTTCACATCTGCACACTCTGCCAATTTGCATGTTAAAAGAAAGCCCCACGGCACACCTACTACCAAACAGCCTCCCGATAGTACCAACATCGCTGAGTCATCCTTATTTTCTAATAGACTTGCTTCAGACAAAGATTCTGCAGTAAATGGTAGCATGGACAATATTTACCCTGATATTTCGTCAATGAGCATTCATGAAAACAAAAATTTGGAGAACGGCAATGTGGAGCATTTTGGAGAAACATTGGCTTCTCAAGCCTCTGGAACAACTGCAAATACAAGTGAGGGGGTGGATTTCAAAGATGTACAATCTGATTTTAGATTGGGAATCCCAAGTCAAGTAATAAAATCCAATTTGGATGATATTGAAGAAGATTTGCTGTCTTTCAATAATCAAAGGCATAAGGATCCTGAGGTTGCTACAAATAGAACTCTAGATTATTCTCATGCATTTCATCATATAGGACATCAAAACATTAATTCTCCCGAGTTGGGTAAAGCTGACGCTTCCATCAGCAGTCGTTTTGATATTCAGACCTTAGATAATACCAGTAATATTCCCATTGGACATAATATAGTCAAGCCATCTGAAGTTAATGATGCCAACTTCTTTCATAGTAAGGACAAAAGGTTGCCAGGGAGATACGAAGGTGGTGATATGGGGGAGAGCAGCATAATATCAGATATTTTCTCTGTTGATTTTGATCCATGGGATGACTCGCTCACTTCACCTCAAAACCTGGCTAAGTTGCTGGGTGAAAATGATAAACAGGGATCTTTTGCAGTTTCAGGTTCACGGAAAGTTCAAAACTGTAATCAATCTAGGTTTTCTTTTGCAAGGGAGGAGGAGCCTATGAGTCAGTTATCTGGATTTGGACAATCTATTGATTACTTCGCAAAAGGCACTAATCAGAGCCCTTTTGGCCATGAACTCAACAGCAATAACTTGCATCTTGAGCAGTTCGATGGCGGAAATGGTTTTCCGGCTCACAATGGAATGGAGTCGGAGATTTTTACTGGCAACCATTCTCACGTATCACCCAACAGGCTTTCTGGTAAGCTATCACTGGTCCACCTTTTATGAGTAAATTCACTTATCATATCATTTTTGGAATTTATCTTGGAAATATGTTGTTGATTCATCAACTAAGGATGTGCCATTACAATATTATTAATGGGAAATAATTACTATCCTTAAAAGGGTTCATTGTATTTTTTCCCATCAACTTTTTTAATGTAATGCTCGCTGTGCATTGTAGCTTTTCCTCACTTGTCTATTTATGAGATCTTTATGTAATTATCCATTGTTCTCAATCAATCTTTTCCTAGGACCTCAAACAGCTTCAAGATCTCAGATTTCTGCCCCTCCAGGATTTTCAGTACCGTTGAGGTCACCACCTCCAGGCTTTACTTATCATGATAGGATGGATCAACCTTTGGACACCATCTTTGGTTAGTTCTAATGTGATATTGACACATTTAAAGTTGTGAGGGGAATTTTATTTTATTTTTTGGTTAATAAAGCTATTCTGTTATTTGCAGGAAATCAATTGTTTGATACTTCCTCTATGTTCCGTCATAATATTCAGTCGCACTCTAGTGGAAATACAATTAGTAATGGTGATATCGAATTTATGGATCCTGCAATACTTGCAGTTGGCAAAGGTACTCTTCCAGGTAGCATAGACTTCAGGTCAAATTACTCATCACCTTTGAGTACATATGAAGAGGCCAAATTTCAATCTTTTCTGCAAAGATCACTGCCTTCACATCAAAACCAAAGATTTCCTGATATTGGGGAAAGCTTTTCCGCCCTTGGCCTTGGTGATGCTTACCGTGTTCCTTCTAGGGTTATGGATCAAACACTAGCCAATAACATTTCTCCATTTTCTCAGTATAATACTCTATCTCAGTTAAGAAATGGAATAAGTTATAATGGACAATGGGATGGCTGGAACGAGAACCAGCCCGGAAATAACTCGGGAATGGGAGAACTCTTGAGGACTGAGAGATTGGGATTTAATAAGTTCTATGGCGGTTATGAATACTCCAAGATGCGGATGCCCAGTTCAGGCAACCTGTATAATGGAACTTACGGGATTTGATATGCGATACTTATTCTGATTTATGAAATGATGAAATAGGAGAATTGTGAGACTTTGACAAGCCTGCATATTGGATTTGAACCAGTTGGCACCCAACAGACCCAATAACTGGCTTTTGTATTCACCTTAGAGTGGAGCCAAGAGATTATGAATGGTCTGGTTAGGAGATGAGCGTGAATTGTAATTAGTCTGATAGGGCTACTTTCAGGTTGGTGAAGGATCAAACTTTCTCAAACTGGGATTCCTGAAACCAACAGGTATAATTTGCGTTCATTTTTTCTTTAATCTCGTTCTGATTTAATTATTGAATGGATTTGCATTCATGCTTGGAGCGGAGGAAGAGGTAAAAGGTAGTGATGCTATGTTTATAGCAGTCAATTTGTAGTGGAGTTTACTTTCTCTGTCCATTGAGTTCTTTCGGGTTAGAGGAGATGGAAAGAATCTGACTGGAGGGAAGGCACAGCACCTTCTATGAAGTCCATGGTGCTATTGTGTCCGTCCTTGATTATATTGTTTGGTTTTAAAAAATTTGCAGGTGAAAGGAGTCTGAGAGTAAGGCTCGAGCTCGATGTGATGGCTATACAACGAAACAGTGATCTTTAGTTTGCTCGGGTGTCGTTTGGATGGAAGGGAGCATCAAATGAAGGAATGTTTTTAGATAAAGCGATGCTAACTCCTCCTTTATTAGATGGAAAGCAGTAATTCGCGTTCGTAATTTTGCTTAAACATTCTCTCTCAAGTGCTGGCCTTGTTAATTTGAATTTTGGCCCGACTCATTTTCTATAGATGCATAAATGCTCTGTTTGTCTTTACCGAATTCCCGTGGAGTAGATGTTCATACTTTGTGTGCTGAAACCAGTTGCATATATTTGTTAGTTGTTTCCCTATTCATAAGGATTAACTATGGAATGAGTATGTCTTGATGTGTGGTGTATACCCCTTCGACAGAGTAACCATTTTAGTCCCATCTCATAAGTTTTTATTTAGTTCAATACATAAGATAAATAACTCAAGATAGTTTAGTCACGATTATAATATAGAAATTGTTATTTGTGAGTTAAATAGTATATTTGAATTGCTTGATTAAAATAATTAGTAATGAAAGATAATTTCATTTTGATTGTTTAGATTATAGGATTAATAATAAAAAATATGTAATTGATAGTTTTGCCCTCTATATCGTGAATAAAACTTAAGTGAATTATGGTCTTTTTCTTAATATAAGAAGATGAAGTGAATTATGGTCTTTTTCTTAATATAAGAAGATGAAGTGAATTATGGTCTTTTTCATAATATAAGAAGAGTATTTTAGTAGACAAAAATTTATACAAATTTGAGTTCATGGTGAACTCGGGTTTCTCAATTATTATTACTGTTATCACTATTAAAAAATTAAGTATATTTTTATTACAGTGATATTATATATGAATAATAGTGATAATGATTATATATAATAATGTTATGAATCTATTCATTTTAATAACGATAAATATAATAGATTATTATCATTCCTCGTTTTTAAAATAATATTACTTACTATTCATAAGATAAGTAAATTTAGTTTTGAGGGTCAGTTACATATTGGTTCAAAAAAATCGTTATATTTACAAATTGATTCAAAAAATTTGCACGGTAGTATTTTTTTTTTTTTTGCACGAAAGTGTTTTATTTTTGCACGGGATCAATATGTAATTTTTGTCAATTTCTTGAATCATATTGTACTTTTCCCTAGTTTTGAATTTTTATTAATCTAGAGTTTTTGTTCATTAAATAATTTAAATTTAACCAATTAAATGATGCCTAACCATCGTCACAAATAATTAGAACTTCATTTAATCCCAAGGAAATTGGTAGAAATTGTTAATTTTGAAATTTTTCTATAACTGTGAACCATTTGTTAAGAGACGAAGCAATTCTTCTGGAGACATTTTATTTCTGCAGTTCTAAAATTGAGGCTTGATTTGTTGCGGACAAAAATTCTGCTTTAATTGCATAATTGCAATTGAGACTACATTTATGGTATTTCTACAATCGGGTGCAGTTTGTTGAAGACAAAGACGAATAAGTTTGTTTGAAGGGCAGTTTTGTCTTGTAATACCAATTTGAATTTTTTTAAACAAACTAGTATGTCTAGAACCCACAGTTTACCACTTCAACCCAACCCACCTCCATTAAGAGGTAGAATTGATAAATAAATGTTTTTTTTATTCAACAATTGATTCAATCTCTTTTCATACGACAATAGCAAGATAAATAGAATAAAAATATCATTTCTCCTACTCCAACAAAATAAAATAGCTTATTGATCAATGTAAAAGGAACTACCATATACATCAACTTTTTTCCTTTCACCGATGGGATTATTACTATTTTCGTCTTATAATTATTTATTTTTTTAATTTAATTACATAACAATTTAGATTTATCCAAATCAGTTCCAAATGGTTAAAAATTGTATTACACAATGTCATTTTGTTCACATGCCAGTCACACACTACTATTTTTTAGCCATTTTATTTGGATAGATTTGAATTTTGATGAGACTAAATTGAAAAGGTAAATAATTATGGGATCAAAATGAAAAAAATATAGAAGTTATGAAATGAAAATTATATTAATTATGGGTTACGTGTGTTGTTTTTCAGCGTGGCATGCTGACTCAGTAAATTAAATTTAAAATTTTCCAATAAATCCAATCGTCGTCTCCATCACCTTCAAATTACAGCAACAATTTCGGTGAAAATGGAGCTATAGAGATCAAGAATTTGCATATTGTTGTTGTGGAGAAGGAAGACTCGAGAAGCAAGTTCCAGCGCGAAAGTGGAGCTCGACCAAAGATTGACAAATGAAGGTGGATGGTCATGAAAAGAGGATACGATTGTTGACACTCTGCACGTAGGAGTGTCCTTTTTTTTAAAAAAAATTCAAGTCTTGGGTTTTAATTTTATGTTTAAAGTTTTTTTAATTGCAAAATTGTTATTTAAAAATTTAATTTATTTTATTGAGAGAATTTACTGAGTTAGTGTGCCACATGTGTAAAATGGTAAAAAAGTAAATAATTTATTCATAGTATATGACTAAATTGAAAAAGTAAATAATAATGGGACCAAAATGAAAAATTAAAAAAGTTATGGGACAAAAATGATATTAATGGTTAACCCTGTTCCACCGGAAAATAATTACGTGACCGATAAATGAACAATACAATGCCATTTAATGCAATTTCCGGTCATTTGAGAATTGATACTGATTTGGATGAATTTGAATTATTATGAAATTAAATTGAAAAATAAATAATTATGAGACTAAAATAAAAAGGTAAAAATTGATATTACCAACTTTTTTTTTTCAAAAAAAAAAAAGTTGAACTATGAAACTCAATGAGCCTTCTTTCAAAAAAGAGTTAAAGTTAGTCCATAAATAAAATAAAAAAATCTAGAAAAATTATAAATAAATTAGCTTCATATACTTATATTTATATAGTGGATTTCCTGTGCAATATTGCACCGTGCAACATGCCATTAAAATGGATATTTTCAAAAATTTACGGGTCAACAGGGTCAAAATAACAAAATTCGCGGATCTTGATCGGGTTGAGTCGGATTTGGGCAATTTTCAAATTTCAGGATTTCGCTCCCAGTTGGTGATACTGTATAAGTAAATAAATGTTATTATAAAGTCAAATGTGTGCTACTGTAAGAATAAATGTTGTTTTTATTTTACATATATTTATTTGTTTTTATAGAAACAAATATTTTTAATATAATATAAGAGCAATATGTGTGTTACTATAAGAAAAAACATTAGTTTTCATAAATGTTTATTGATTTTTATGAAAATCATTATTTTTTAAGATATGGTAGCACACATTTTTTCCTAGAGTAACACAAATATGTTCATGTAGTATACATTTTGGATTGTCGAGATATAATAACACATGTAAGGTATTATTATGTTAACAACATAAAAATCAATAAAAATGAAAAAACAAATTAAAATACACATATTTATCTTGTAAAAATTTATATTATCCTTATAGTTACCTTAAAAGTACAAAAAATTAATTTTTTAAGATGTAGTAATACATATTTTGCCTTACAATAACACACATATGTTCATATAGTATACATTCTGAGACTCTCGATATATAATAACACATATAAGATATTATTACATCAACAACATATTATAAATATAAAATCAATAAAAAAAATTAAGAAACATATATTTGTTCTTATAAAAGTACATATTATCCTTATACTCCCTCCGTCCCGTAGGACTTTGCGCTCTACGGGACTGCACATTTTTTAAGAAAAATGTGTTTTATATATAAAATAGTGGCATATGAGTAAATATGTGTGTAGGTTTGTGAGTGTGCACGTAAATCAATATTTTCTTTTTTAGTAGTGTGAAAATTTGTGTGGGACGTCCGAATAAAAAAAGTGTGCAAATTCCTGTGGGATAGAGGAAGTAGTTACTTAAAAAGTACAAAAAATTAATTTTTTAAAATATAACACATATTTTGTCTTACAGTATCATACATATATTCATGTAGTATACATTTTGGGGCAGCTAAGATTTTTACTTGAAAATTTCATTTGATTGGGTAAGGATCCACGAAATTTCAACTGGGTATATTATAGGGTCAAATTTGATGCAATATTGTATATTTCCCCCGTCCACGAAAAATACGCTCATATAAATGTACGTAGTTTAGTCTAATATATCGGAAATATTACGAGATATTGTGAGGTCCGATATGAATAAAGAGAATATCTTTGAAAAGTACTCCCTCCTTCCCGCTATAAGTTGCTCGTTGCTTTTGGGCACACGAATTAAGGTAAAAGTGAAAAAATATAAGTGATGTGATGGAAAAAGTTAAAAAATATAAGTGATGTGATGGAAAAAAAATGAAAAGTAATTGAAATAGTGTAAAAAGTATTGAAAATAATAATAAAGAAGTGAATAATAGTGTTCAAAAAGATAAAAAAACAATGAGCAACATATAGTGAGACGGATAAAAATGATAACATGAGCAACTTATAGTGGGACGGAGAGAGTATGTCATATGAACTTTCCAAAGATATTATCTTTATTCATATCGGATCTCACAATATCCCGTAATATCTTCCAACATATTACATTAAATCACGTGCAAATATTTGAGCGTATTTTTCGTGGTAGGATATAGTATTAAATTTTGTGATATATATATAGGAATATATTTTAAAGTGTTAACTTTTAAAAAAAGATAAAATATCTTCTTCACCCGCCACCAATATGTCATTGGACATGTACTAGTCAAAGATGCTTGCATTTTATTTAAACAAATGGTATCAGAAAAGGGTAATAGTAATCATGGTACTGCCCAAAAGAGTTTGTACTATCAACAAATTTGACCACATGTGGAAACATTTAAGATGAAGAATAAATAAAATATAGATTGACTATTTCTAATATTGTCCAAAATTTAAAGATGACCGAATTCGGGCAACAAACCCGTACCCGTTTCAGGACGACAGCGACTGAATTGATTGTACAATGACACCCGATCGTTCATGATTCCATGCGGTTCTTCTCCCTGCATTCCCTCCACTTCTTTTTATGCGCATCGTAATAATCAGACCCTGGCATCTATCTATCCAACCAATACAAGTAATTGAAAATATATGCTCTCTCTTCGAAAAATGTGGTCACATTTTTTTTACATGTGCCTTAATGCAACACATCGAAAGATATTATGAAATATTATGAATTTTGTTTTGAGTAAAGAAAGTATTTGTGAAAAATACATATGATATACTTCCTCCGTTCATGATAATTAGTTTACCTTAGTTGTGCACGATTATTAAGAAAAAATTAATGTTGATGTCTAAAAGTGAGTGTATTAATATAAAAAAGTGTTAATTATTAATAAAGTATTTGATGTGATGTGTAAAAGTGAGTATATGTGTATAAAAAAATAAAAATAATAATTGAAATTTTTTCATTTTGGATAGGTAGACTATTTATTGTGGACGGCTATTTAAGGCAACGTGAACTAATTTTCATGGACGGAGGGAGTACTTTTTATAAATATTCTCTTTATTCAAAACGGATCTCACAATATCTCGTAATATCCTCCGACATATTGCATTAAACTACGTACAAAAATATGAGCACATTTTTCGAAGGTAGTATATATATACACTTCATCTATTTCAAAATTATTTTTACATTCTTTTCTTTTAAACGATTCAATATTATTATTATATTTATAAAATTAATAAAAAAATATTTTTATTCAACTTTTCACACTAAATTTTATCTTTTAATATCAGGTCATTTATATATGAAATTAAATTTGAGATAAAGGGATTATCAAATTGACAATTCATTTCACAATAATTTTCATTTTCTTTTCTTTTTGTTTAATAAGTAAGATCTATTTATTCATATACAATGAGTGATGTCCTGATTTTTGTATAAAGTAATGTAGAGTTATGAAAAAGTATATGACAGTTATTTAGAAAAATATTTATTTATTAATATATGTAGTATTATTTTACTTTTTATGAAAAGAAACATTTTTATTGTGGATTGTAAAAAAAAAGCGAAAATTTTATAATAATTAAGACAAATGGAGTATGATTTATTTTACATGAAATATTAATTGTTTATTTGTAAATTAGATGAGTGGAGTAAAAAATAAAAGAATGATATTATTGAAAAATGAGACTCATGTATAAAAAGTGCTTGCTTATAAACAAAGTTGATCATAATCTAAGTAGTTATATACATATTCAGAGGGTGGAGATAAAATCTTGTTGGGCATTCCAATGTCCCAACTCTTTTTTCATAGTGTTTTTGGGACGTTTTTACTATTTTTACATCTTAAAAAAAAAAAAATTGTATTCACAAAAATCAATAATTTTTTTTTAATTTTTATTTAATTGTAATTACACATTTCATTAGTATTAATTATTTTTTTCTGATAATCTATTATTTTTAATCCGATACATGCAAAGTGCATTATTTTCATATTTAATTAATGATGTGAGATTTTGATCAGATTTACTATTAAAGTCATACAAATGATGGTGCAAATTGCATTATTGCTACTGTCTACAGTACAATATGTTGGAGCAATCACAATTCTGAATAATCTATGTAAGAATTCAGAATTGATATATTCAAATAAGAGAATTCAAAATTGATATATTCAAATAAGGGCCGCTTGGCTGGGTAATGAAGATGGTGAATGAGAAAGAATGAAGATTAATGAGAATTTATTCTCATTAGTAGTGTTTGATACTCCCTCCGTCCCTAACTAATTTGCACACTTTCTATTTTGGGCTGTCCCAAATCAATTTGCACACTACTTAAAAGGGAAATATCGATTTGCATGCACACTCACAAAATTTTCCACACATTTACCCATATACCACTACTTTATTTAAAAAATATATTTTTCTTAAACCGTGTATCCTCAAGGGTGCAAATAGCCCTGGGACGGAGGGAATATTATTTATTGTACATGAATGAAATCATAAAAACATATTAAAAAAAAAGTAACCACTAATTACATAGTGATTACCTGCTAATGATACTCATTACCATTTTAAATTTATATCAAGCACTGTCAAACGTAAAAACCACCAAAAATCTCTAATGTAATTACTGATTGATAGCTACATTCATCTTTTGAAAAACATGCATGAATTGTGGCCCTCCCTGTAGTTGAGTTATTATAATCGGTGTTTTTATAACCGGATCGATGATCAAATCGGACAAGATACCGATTCACGGTTCAACCGGTTGGATCGGCGGTTCAACCGTTAAAATAATTTATACCTATTTTTTAATATTTTATATGTTAAATAAAATAAATATCCACTTATAAAATTAAATAAATACAATATAGTCATAAAATAATAACACAAAATACAAAAATGACAAAATAACTCAATCAAAATAAATTTTCTTTAATTTCTTATAGTTCTTCAGTAGTTAAGATTTTTTTTTTTTGGAAAATAAGTTTTTGAGTTTTGGTTTGATTAGGATTAAGAAGACAAATAAAAATAAGAAAAAATAAGTAAATATTAATATTTTTTTTAAAAATAGCCGGTTTAACCGGTTCTGCCAGGTTTTCAGCAGTTGTGACCGATTTTGTGCGGGTTTGACTGGTTCAACCGTAAAAACGGTTTTTTGGGTACAACCAGACCGGTTCCTTGATCGGTTTCCGGTTCGGTTCTAAAAACAGTGATTATAATATATAACGCGTGGTATCATTTCCAATTCTTTGTAATAATAGTGTACATGGAAAAATTGCAAAATATGTCCATGAGAGCTAAATGTCGGTTAAGCTTAATTTACTAAATTTGAGCAATTTATGTTCAGTTTTATAAGAATATTTTTAGAAAGTGTGACAAATTGATGAATTTGAGATTTCAAAAAGATGCTGAAACCTTGTCAAGTGATGTGGTGATAAGGGACAGATATTTTTGAAGTCCACGTCAGCTAAGCTCCTCATCGAATTTCACTTATTGGACGGTCACGTGACATATCACCAAGGGTAAAATATCCCAATAATTTTTCGAAGTTACTGATATCGATATTGAGTAGAAACGATATTATTATAATATCAATTAAAAAATATAATATATCGATAAATATCAATCTGTAATATCGATATTGTTTATTTTTTTCAAAAATTAAACCAAATATCGTTAGATATGGACAAAATATCGATGAATTTCGGAAAAAACTCTAAAAAATAGTGTATATATATAAATTTGTCACCACTTTAAAATTTATTCAAATTCTTTTGTTAAATTTATGTATCAAATGTTTGTTCTTAATTTTTTTATAATTTTTAAATTTACCATCCATATTTTCATAAATTTAAGACCTTCGATATTTTCATCGATACCGATACTTTCAACCTTGCATAGATGAAAATAAACATAATTAAATTGCAAAAAATAATAACCCGGCGCCATTTTTTTGTATCTTATTTTTTTTAAATGTCTAAATTATTAAGACGTGTCAATTATCATGTTTAAAATTCGTTAATTATTTTTAACATTAACGTGTTATTAACACAGTGAAAGTGACAAGTGGTGGAACACATTTTGGGTAGATGGGCTCAATTTTCTCTATTCTACTTAAAACTCACTCTATTTTTAGCTTCAGTTAGCTATTAGCCAACTCTATGAATGAAATATGACAACATAATTTGCTACTCTAAAATTCCATATAAATAAATGATTGATAGTGAAATATGTAATAAACTCGTTGGGGAAAATGTCAGAGGCATTATTGCGATAAGTTCCAAAATCATCTCTTACCCCAACATACAGGGACTAGGCTTCGATCCATCATAGTCTATGAAAGTGAAATAAAAACACTTAGTACTACTCCTTCTGTACACCAAACATTTCTTTACACGTGGTTTAATACAATACATCGGATAATATTTTGGAGTATTGTGAAGCACGTATTGAATTAAACCACGTGCTAAGAAAGGTGTATATATTTGGTAGATAGAGTGAGCATTAATTATCATCCACTTTTTCCAAATGTTGAAGCATCAAATTATGCTTTGTTTTAGTGTCAAACAGTTGCACGCAAGACCTACTCTGTGACTTTATCGATGATTGTAACATTTACAATAAATTTCACATAGTTGTATGGACTGAATATTGAATCTTCATTTGATGTGGTATACTGTTGAATTAGTATCATCAGTGACAAGTAGGTCCACTAACAAAACAATTGAAGGTTGCTTGATTTAAGAGGCTTGGGTGGGGATAATGTGCTTATCTGAGAGGACGATACGACGAATCGGGGTTGGAGAAAGCAGGTAACGAGAATCCTGATGATGCTGCGATTGCAATTTGGGTAGCACGAGCTTGTTCATGCATCTCCCATGTCCGTTTAGCCACTTCTTTTGAAGAACAAGCCCATTCCTTTCCTGCCCTTTCCTGCCAATATTGATATTCATGCTTTAGACACACATCTATCACCCAGATTGAGCTTAGAACGTTGCATGAACGACAATGTTGGTGCATATGAAATCAACGTAAACGGACACAAAAAATTAGGACCGTAACTTTGGGGTTGCAAAACGTTATATTTATGCATATGCAAGCAAAATTGAGTTAAAATTAGGCCGAAATTTACGTAAATTAAAAACCATTGTCCTTCATTAGCAGTCCATCACGTTACGGGCCTAAAGAAAGTATTTTCTCACATAAAAACATACCTCATAGTTGGGGACAAATTTAGGATTTAAACCGGGCAATAAAATAGGATGCTCGGGTCTCATTGGTAATCCTGCAGCAGAGTTTTCCAAATGGAGCTGCATAAGTAAAGAAATCAATGTCTCGATTATCTTTGTGATTCTCATTGATTATAGAAGACGAAGATTGAGCTCTCAACACAACAATGCATAAGATCACTTCACCTTCAACAGTCGTGCATTTTGAACGTCACAAGGATTGAACTGAAAAGACCCCAACTTCGCGCTTGAGCTTGACATCCCCAGGTTCAAATCAAGCTCATCTCCCCTACCTAAACGATAACAATTCAGACAACTTGATCGGACAGTTGTGCTTTAATATGTTGTACCACATGTTCTAGAAACTACAAAACATAAAAGCACAGCCAGAGCAGTGCCCTGTAGGGTACGGAAGCTAAAATCATTTTATCCAACTCGAATCAAGCATATTATGGTGCAAGAGAACTCTACCTTCTTCATGTGGTTCCGTTATCATATCACCATCATAAGCGCTCGACTCAAAGTTTGTGACGGCATCCCTGCCGCTGCACTTGATGGCTGCCTTGTCGTAAGCCCTAATTTGTAAAAGTTGGATCAGAGACCCTATATATGTATTAAGGTTGACATATTTCAGGTAATAAAATTAGGACCTTGCTGCTTCTACTTCAGAGTCGAATAGCCCAAGATATATATACCTGCAGCGAATCGCAATCCTCACTAAGAAAGAAAACACCATGCCCAAACTAACTTTTTCCATCTCAACTAATTTACAACCTTAATAAGCATGGCAAATACTTCTGTGCAGCAGGCACTATTGAATGATAGTATTAGTTATTTTACTAAAAAGTATTGGTTGGTGTCATTGAGCAAATACTAGTTATGTGGCACCCAAGAGTTAGTCTAATATCATCATCATCATCAACACCAATTATTCTCCTAAATAAAACCATCACAATTTTGATATAAAAAACAAAACACAGCAGTAAACGCCTTACTTCTTTCCAAGAAACTGGCCCATTCGAGCTTCCCAACGGCCACATTTGTGTAGCGTTACACCTCTGTATTTAGAACTCCCTCTCGAGAAACCAGTGCTCTGTCTACGAAGTATATGCACGAATTCCTCTTTCGACAGATTCTTCGTCTGCATTCATCAAAACGAGCACATTGTTTTACCATACTCTTCTTTCATCAAGTAAATTTTAAGGTACATTTGCATGCATTCTATGAAACTAGTTTTGGACACGAATTATGCAAAATCTTAATACCTCACCTGTTTCAAATCTTCCTCATAATCACTAAGGTTGAAATTGATATCAGCTTCGACGCCCCGGAATTGTATTGCAGCTCTATCATAAGCTCTGGTATCATCAACAACATCAAAATGTATTACTATACTCCACTCGCTTCATAATGTTCATCTCTTTTAACCTTATATTTTGATTTGAAAAGTTTGTTGGTTAGCATTTTTTTTCCTCCTTAATTTACACATGTATGCATTCCTAAAACATTTCTTTAATTTGCATTCATTCCTCAGTCCTCTCTCATAAAATATATCAAAAATTAATTGGTACCCCATATTTCATTAAATTAATTGTTTGAAGGGAGCTTATATAAAATTATATTCTTTGATTCTATACAAAATTCAAAAAAGCGATTGTGAAATGAGGACACAAATACTTGATTAAAAATGAAAGAATACCTAGCAGCAGCAAGAGCAGTGTCAAATCCACCTAAACAGAAAGAAAAAAAAAAGCATCAAAATTAATTAATTTATTTTCAAAATTAAATATTTCACTAGGGAAAAATTAATTGAATAAAAATGCTAATTACTGCAAATAATATTTGTTCTTACCCAAATACACTTGTTTCCCGCAGTCCCTGCATCAAAATCAAGTGAAAAATTAATTGATAAATAAAAAATAAAGATTAATGGTATACATAATTAATGCAAAATTAGAAAATGATAATATACCATATGTGGGACTCCCATCTCCCTGTTCTTCTATAGAAAGTAACCCCTCTGTACTGAGAGCTCCTAGACCTGGGTCCCCTGCGGCTCTTCCTCGCTTGTACCTGCGGTACCTGCTGCTCCGTTTGTTGTACCACCATCCGGGTCGGGGCATGATGGCTCACCGGGTCGCTGATCTGCCGACCCGGGTTGAACTCACCGAGTCGACACACCGGGAAAAGTTCCCGGGTCACCAGACCCGACCCGACCAAAGTCAACCCATGATCACGGACAACGGGATCATTGCCGCCGACGATGCCGAAGTTGAATGTGACGGCGGCGGGCGAGGCGGCGCGTGGGGAGCACATGTCATCGTTGCTTGAGCTGGTTTCGCCGTTCAACACCGACGAAACGGACGTAGCCGGAGACTGATCCGCCGCCTTCCCATTACAACCTACGCTCAGATTGAGATCAAACATCTTTCTCTCTCTCTCTCTCTAGAAATAAAGTTGGGTGGAGAGGTGGTTCTCTCTCTAGAAATCGGCAGACATTAGATTAAAGGGTCTTTAATTTTTTTGTTTTGAATGGCGGAAGTGAAGATGGAATTGGAAATGGTTGGATTTTGAAAGATGAAAGGATCAAGAAAATTATAAGCAAACTCTAGAATATTGTGTGTGTGTATATATATATATATATAAGCTCAAATCGGGGCAATCAATATTTATTTATTCGTATACACTGACACACATACACATTATTGTTATTATATTATTATTATATTTGCAAGAGATAGAGAGAGAAGAGTGAAGTAGTATTATTATAAATTTTCCTAAGACTAATTTTAACGTTGGTTGGTCGAATTTTACTGCCCGAAATGGGCAACTGGATGGATTTGTCTGTTCCCACTCTCTTGATTTTGTCGGCCCATTGTTTTCTTCTTTTATTGTCATTTCTTTTAAATTTAATCCATCCAATTTTGCGATTTTTGCATATTTCCTTTATTTTATTAGAACATTCTAATGTTATTGTAAATAATATTTGGTATTATATATATATTAAATGAGCACCACTTGTGTAGAAATTTCTACCGTAGAAATATCCATTTTTTAAAAATTCGCGGATTTAAACCGGGTCGGGTCAGATTTGGACATTTTTTTCCAAAATTCGCGCAACTTGTAGTTACAGGTTTTTTCGCTCCCAAATATGTTACAATTTGGGCAAAGGCGTGTTACAATTAGGCAAAATCTGTGTTACAAGTTCTTAAAAAATTAATTTTTTGTACTTTTCAAGTAACTATAAAGAAAATATGTATTTCTGCAAGTATAAATATGTGTTACTTAATTTATTTTTTATT
>JAPKLY010001175.1:6139-60312 GCA_026898435.1 Prunella vulgaris
TCATCATCATCATCATCATCATCATCATCATCATCATCATCATCATCATCATCATCATGTTTGTGTTTCTATTTCATCGAAAGTAATAAAATAAAATTGAGATTTTGTCAAATCAAATAGAGAGCAACTTTGAATATTAGTTTTAAAAAGGATGTTAAGCTTATAAATTATCAGTTGTGGTATGGTTTCTTTTCCATATTTTGACCTATACCAAAATGTGATATTATATAAGTTTGTCCCTATTTAATCATATTCTCAAACTTTTTGATAAGATTCTCCGAACAGTAGTCTGGATCTTGCTACCCTACAAATATTACATTGAAAATGTTACTTTTAAACATATATTTTACGTTTAAGAACAATACAATCAATGAATAGGTATTTATTAGAATAAAATTGTTTATATTCTTATCAATTATAATCAACTCGTAGTAATTCTTCTCTTTTGATTCTTTAGTAAAAACCGAATAAGAATGTATTACCTTAACTTTTAAAGTTCAAGTATCATTTATTGGATTACATTTATTGGATTACTGTTGATAGGGACAATTTTTGACTCCATTCTCGTAATACACATTAAATATAAAATATAAATAAGTATATAATTAACCTATAAATTTTGAAAAGAAATATAGATTTATTGTGTAAATAGAAATCTTTAATTTCTAAACAAAATTTAAAACTAATAAAAAATCATACGCATTGAAAAATTATTTGCGAAAACGTAAATAATTACCCAACCAAATAAATTTAGCAAGATAATATGAAAGAAAAAGATATATTGGAAGATTTAGAGAATGATATTATGATTTTAGCCCTATATTTATAACTACAATATTTTAAAATTAGGGAAGTAATAAATCATTACTCTAATTGATACTGTAAGCAAATAAATTCTGCTTCCCAATTAAATAATGACACGTGTATATATAAATATCAACATATATCACTATTTTAATTTTGAGGATTTATCAAATTAATTCTCTAATCAAGTGATATTTATTGTACACAATACAAGTCATTATTAAATTACGAGTCTCCCGGCACTCGTATATGGTTATAAATGTCTAATTTGCCCTATTTATTCGAAACCATAAATGTTTCGTATAAATAAAGAAAACTGCGGAAATCAATCAAGTCAAATTGGTAGATTCATAAATGTTGTCCATCAAATCAACATCAACCAACCAGATCGCGCCTCATGTCAGCGTAAGAAAGGAAGGTGCTTCACCTCCCACCCTATAAATAGGGGTCTTTCATGTGATCATTCGAAGTGGTCTACACCCAACGAAGACTATGACGAACGAACGAGCAGCAACAATCCTCTCGATAAGCAAAACTGCGAGCTAAGAAGATCCATCGATCCAGCTCTTCAAAGATTCAAGCGTTCTTCATCAAATTTGAAGAAGTTCTTCGAATATTCAACCGTTCTTCGTCAAAGCCTTCCAGAAATAGCGTTCGATCTAAGACAAAGGGCATATATCCCTCCGATGCAACATTTTTCTTGAAGAATACTTTGAAGGTCATCAAGCGTTCTTCGCCAAATCCAGCCAGAAACATCATTCGATCAGAAACAAAAAGCTGCATCCCTCTGATCAGACGTTTCTCACACAAGAACACCTCGAAGACTTCAAGCGTTCTTCACCGTCTTCAACCATTCTTCATCAAGTTCAACCACAAACGCACTTCGATCCAGGAGCAAGGGCCCAAATCCCTCCAATCAAGTGTTTCCAGCCCAAATCTAGACTTGAAGATATGAAGATCGTTCTTCACCAAATCTAAAGCTTTCTTCACCAAAATCTTCCATAGGCCAACGTTCGATCCAAAACAAGACTTCATTGTCCTTGGACAAAGTGAATCATGTCAAATTCAAAGTCAAGCCAGTCAAAGAGGAGAATCAGATGACAAGTTAGAGAGAAAGAACCCATTCAATTCAATAAATCATTGTATATCATTTCAAGTGTTAATAAATATTTTATTTTCACAAGAACTGTTATCACAGATACTATATTGGAATTAATAGTTACCTAGATTACAACCAATACTGTAAACTTGAGGAATAAAATCAGGAAAATCACCTAATCAAAATGAGAATAATCTCTTTACATTGACTTACGGATAAATCCAATTTATTGCTCGTAATTATGAAAAATCTTTCTTCAAATCCTGCAATCAATATTTGGATAAAATAAAACAAATAAAATTGACGTTGTGCACCAAGTCCAAACGCACATGTCCATTATCTTTTAGCAAATAAAATTTCTAAAACCTTACAACATCAACTCGTAAAATTATGCTAACGAAAAATTCCTAAACTTCGGAACTCAATTAAGTCTCCAAATTAATGTTTCTTATCTTCTCTTAGCATGATCTTAGCTCTTAATAATTTAAATAAAAATATCTCCTCCCACTCTCTTTGAAATTCTTTCCAGATTTAAATTTATTGGAGTGATGGTGAAAGAGAGATGGACTGTCTGTTATTAAGTTTGAATAATTATTAGAAGGAAAAATATCTCCTAAATTGAATGACGTAAAAATTAGATTTTTGTGTTATTATTTAAGAGTGAAAAAATAGAAAATATATATTGGATGCTAATTAAAAATATATATAATACTTATTTTTTTCGAATAAAAAATTTGAAGTGTGCAGTAACTTTGATGTAGTAATTTAGGGTTTATTATATTAATATATAAGGACACTTTTGGAATGGTACATTTTAAAGCACTATCATTAAATTGGTACAATATGCAAAAAGAAAAAAAAAATGTTATTCAACTTATGTTTGCTCTGTTATACAAAATTTTTGTACCAATTTGAAAATAGTTCTTTAAAAATTTACCAATTTGAAAATTATTGCTAATATTTATATTTGTTTAATATAATTATTTTAAACAAATAAAAAATGTTAACAAAGACAATGTATATAGAATTGACTGTAACTATTTTGCAAAAAGATTTTTTTATAAACATTATTTTTAAAATGCTTTATATTTCACAAAAATTATAAAACTCATTTTAAAAAATAAAATATTATGAAATAATTATATACATATATTAATTATCACCAAATAAAATTCATTGCATTAATGAGTATGCAAAAAATAAATATCATACAATACCCTAATAATAAAATTAGTTTAAAAAACTTGAACATCCAACATATTGAAAAAATAGCATAATCAAATCAATCACAAATATTCAAAAGTCTTAATTGCAAGCAAATCCATCTAAAAAATTGTCCAAAATTAATGGGATGACAACCTTCCTCTAATTGGAGTTTATTCAAAGATGATCATAATTTATAAAAATGATAATATCAATCATAATTTATTATACATTAATGATAGTAAATACATTAATGAGCAACATTTGTGTAGAAATTTTTACCATAAAAATATCCATTTTTGAAAAATTTGCGGTCTAAATTGGGTCGGGTCGGATTTGGGCATTTTTTCTAAAATTCGCGCAACTTGTAATTATAGGTTTTTTCGCTCCCAGATATGTTACAATTTGGGCAAATACGTGTTACTATAAGGTAACATCTGTGTTACTAATATGTGTTATTTAATTTATTTTTTATTCTTTTTGTTGATTTATGTTGATAGTATGTTGTTCATGTACTAATATATCATTTAATACCTTACATATGTTATATAAAGTACAATATATATTTTTCTAAGGATAAATAAATGTTTGTATATACAGTAACACACATTTGATCTTGCAGTAACACACATTTACTCTAAATATAACACACATTTACTCTAATTGTAACACACATATGCTCTAATTATAACACAAATTTTACTCTAAATATAACACACATTTGAAGTAACACACATTTACCCTAATTGTAACATACATTTGCAATAACACACATTTACTCTAATCGTAACACATATTTGCTCCTCAATTTGTGTTATTATATGAGCAAACATGTGTTACTATATGATAAAATGTATTTTTGTTTAGAAAAAATATGTGTTACTCATACAATGTAACACATGTATGTGTTATATTGTATGAAAAATATTTATTTCTATAAAAATAAATGAATATGTGTAAAAAATAATATAGTCTAATTGTAACACACATTTTTCTTTAAAGTAACATGCATTTGTCCAAATTGTAACATACCTGAAAGCGAAAAAAACTGTAAATAAAGTTGACCAGATTTTAGAAAAAAATGTCCAAATTCGACCCGACCCAGTTTAGACCCGCAAATTTTTTAAAAATGAATATTTGTATGGTAGAAATTTATATATAAATTTTTGTCTACATTAATAGATTATCTTCGTGCAAGATTAAAAGATTAATTCATGCTAGATTAAATACATTCCAAGATGTATTACACATCATATGTAAAATTACACATTAAAATCAAATCAAATCTTTTCCCATTTAATTAGTTCAAATTACTTTATTTATCCATTTATTTACTTCATTTTTTCGTTTAATTAGTTCAAATTTTAGTTTCTTAGTTCAAGTTACCAATCACACATCAGACTTAAAATTAACTTAATACGTTAGCTATAATTTAGGAACTTAATTTGTATATTAACTTCAATATTTAAAGAACGGTGACCTGAATGACTTAATTATAAAATAGTAGTATAATTAAGGGAACAAATATAATTCGTAATTTAGAAAAGATATATTAAACATTTAACTTAATAATATTATCTATAATTCAGTGACTATAAATTAATTTAGTCCAATGTTCATTGAACGTTAACTACCCCAATAAATTATTTTAAAATTAATATAATTAAAAGAATAAATATAATTCATAATTTTGGAAAGATGTAACTATTTAAGTTAACATCATTATCTATAATGTAGAGACTACGCGATATAATATACTAACGTAAATGCCCATTAATATACACGCCTTAAATAATGACTTTAATAACCAATTAAAATTTATATACATGACTTAGTTCTAGTTTTTAGGACATTAATAACCTTAATAACTTAATTTCCAATTACTATAATTAAAGGTAAGTATAAATTAAAAATAAAAAGCTTTACAATTTGGTAATGGTGCAAGTTAATTTGTATCACAACATATTATAACAAAATTTCACATAAATTTATGCTTATAATAAAGTAAAATATCCAATTTTTTAGTTAATTAAAGATTATTATTTTTTAATTATAATTTACCTTAAGGGAATAGCAAGTTATGATACATATCAATACACAATTGTTAAGTGTAAAGATAAGCTAAGTTTGAATATTGAAGATTAGTCAGGAATCCTGATCCTGACAATTAGATCCGGAGGAATATTCATGAGGAAAACATCCTGAGCCTGAGCGAAGACTTGATCCTGAGTCAGGAGTGTTCTGATCCTAACACTCAGACTGACTTCTATCCTGAGTGGTCAGATCAGTGAAGACACTGAAGACTCAGTAGAACTGAAGGCGAATCCTGAGCTGGAAATCACCTACTCCCTGAGTCACTCAGCATGAAGGCGTATCCTGAGCTGACAGTTATAAAACAGAGCATAGCAAAGACGACTTCACCAGAGTGATAAAGTCGGTTATTTGGGCAGCTGGCGGAGCATTCTCATTGGATGCCGGAACAGTTATGATAGTACTGTGGTACCGTTGAGTAGAAGTATTGTTCGAAGTGTGGCGACACTCAAGACAACACTTAATGTGTTCAGAATATTGTAGAGAGAATAAGTAAACAGCGGAAGACTTTTGAACACAAGGATTAACTCAATCTTTCCACAAACTAAAATTAGTTTGTGGCGGCCTCAAGGCTGAAATATCACTAACTGGGAAAAAGTGATTACAAAAACAAATTCGAGACTTGGAAACATTCCTTCCAAATCTCAAACATAAAATCGGATAAAATATCCAAACAAGTTCCTAAATGGCAAACCTAGATTGTTAAGTCTAAGCCTACTTCAAGCATATACTACCACACCCCGTGAATAGCTCAGCAAAACGTATGGGATAATAATATACACGAGTATTGTACTAAGTGTGACAACACATGTGAAATCACTACACTAAAACCGTAAAAATGGGTTCCGATTTATGCGCTATGCTTCAGTATGTAGTGAGGGCTCTCTCTCTTGGTTTCTGGACGTATTCCTCATCTATTTATAGAGTTGGAATAAAGATCCATCCATCAATGAAGTGGAAATCATGGAGAGAAGTTGAGATCCACTTTTGTAGGAGTTGAGGTAACTTCCATGTAACTTTCTTTCTTTAACTCTCGGTTCTCTGATTCTAGGTTCTTCCACCACGTTCCAGATCCTTCCAGGTGCATCATGAATATTCTGGGTCATGGGAATAACTACAGTTGACCATCGTTGACCAGGGATAGCACCAAGGACAACCATCGAGGCAACACTAAGCAGTTGATCACTGGAATATGTTTCCTGAAGGATGATGACCTGAAATGATAGCAAAGACAATTTGAACAACAGTAAAGAGTTAGTTGTTAGAACAAATATAAGAAGAATGTCCTGGAGGATGGGTGTGATTCCAGATGTGATGACACTGGTTTCAACACTCACATCTTCAATCTCCCCCAATCACACCTATCCGCAAACACTTAACCTGATGCACACAAAATCAGTTTATGACAAAGGCACAACAAATGTTATTTGAAGCAGTGTAATTATAGATAAGAACTTGGTGCACATTTAAAAAGAGTATGATAAATGCACAACAAAAATTCTTCATGATTAAACTAAGGGAAGGACATCCTAAGTGCTATCAGTTCAATACCAAAACAAAGGAACAATATCAGAGTTAAAGGCAAGATAAAAACAGTATTCAAGTTACATCAACTTCAAATAGTTAGTAATGTTAGTGGGATCAGAATTGTGATCAGAGTAGAGTATAAAACTCCAGCAGCAGCAATCTCCCCCTAACATTAAGAACTCCCCCTAAGTAGCAGCTTCAGTATCAGCATCAGTACTGACAGGATCTACAGTTGTTGCCTGAGGGATGACAACATCAGGAGCATCATTACCAGCAGCATTAACCTCATCGGTTATATCCTCAATCACAACATTACCAGATCCAGAGCTTTCAACAGCAGCAGGTTCATTTGTTGGCGCATCAGTTGGTACTTCTCCCCCTGTGGATGTGGATAGGAGGGATTTCCAAAATGTGCTCCTTTCTTCAAGTATATCAGCCTGCCTGTTAAGAGAAGTGGCTTGGAGTCTTAGCTGTGAGACTTGCTTGGCAAGAGCAGCAGCCTGTTCTTCAATGTACCTACGATGAACAGTAACAGATACTACCTCACCGGTTGTGGAAGTAGATGCAGTGCGAGCAGCAGTGTTGCCAACAGTAGGGGCAACATTTGGTTCATTAGTAACAGGAACAGATGCAGCAGCAGGAGGGTTGTAAGGCAGATCAATCACACGATTACCTTCTAGCAGAACCTTAGCAATACCAAGAATCAGTGGCTTAGTGGTTAAGTGATCTCCATCAGTCCTAGCAGCTCATTGATTCATCAAAAGCCCATGAATCAAGGCAGGATATGGCAGCTTCCCAATCTTGGACACTTTTCCACCGAACCCAACCATGTTTGCATAAATAATCTCACCAAGATTGAAGGGCAGATTCTTTGCAATTTTGTAGATTAGGCAAGCATGTTCACTAGTGACTCTTGTGGTATTTGAGGAAGGCATCCAGTTGTACACACACATCTTGTGAAGAATTGAATGTAAGCTAGTCAGATTTGCAGTGCACAACTTCTTGGGCCACTTGGTCAGAATTCCACCAGTGATAGAGCAAGTAATCTCATCCATATCAGTCTCCTCAACAACATTATTAGCATTAATAGTTCCAAGAAAATCATTAATTGCAGCAAGAGATATGTCATAAATGGATCCTCTAAAGAACACTCTACCATACATTGGACTAGTACTCTTCATCATTATAGAACATATATGGGCATAGAATTCACAAATCCATGTACTACAAAAGGAACTAGAATACCTTAGTGTATTGAGCAGCCTCCTTTCCTCAAAGAAGGGAATCAGATTGAATGCTTCAAGGTCTTTGTTGTTCATCCTCCTCTCATGTATCACATCTTTCTTGGTAAACTTCTTGTACCGGCTCTCGGAGTCATCAAAGTAGAAGTTATCAGTGCCATAGTTCTCCACATCATAATCAGATTCATCACTACCAGCTTCAGAATTCTCTTCATCATCACCATCAGATTGTTCTTGGTTCTCAGCATCTTTATCATCATTGGCTTCTTCATCACTTTCAGCCTGTTCATCATCATCAACCTGTTCACCAGTTTTCTCAGCTTCAGGGTCATTATCAGTTTCTTCATTAGAGGATGATGAAGAGCTGTGATCAGGTTCTGGATCACCCTGTTCTGGAACAGCAGCAGGTGTTGCCTCAGGGGTGGCAACACTGGGAGTAGCAGCTTTGAATTTTCTCCTTTTCTTCAGTCCTTTGCACATCTCAGCAATAGTCACATTATCCTCATAAATGGCAGGTTCATCAACCTCCATTGGAGCAGGGATATCACCAGCCTCTTCTTCAGTATCAGAAATGACAATAGAAGTATTATCTTTCTTCCTTGAGCTTGAATCACCAAAACCTGTCTTTTAGAAGTTCCTACTTGATCTACGGGTTGGTGCAATTTTCCTTTTTCCAGTGGCTTTTGTGACTTTTGATAGAATGGGCACAGATGGTGATAAGGATGGGGATGATATATATGATGAAGTGTGAGTGGGTGATTGTGAAAATGGGACTTGTACAGGGATTGCAGATACATTTTCTGAGCTAGGTTCAATATTTTCATTATCAGCAGGAATATTAGGGCTAGTATGAACAGTAGCAGAGGATTCAACATTTTCTTCCACCCTATAGACAGGAACATCATCTAATTGAGAAGCTAGGGTTTCACATTGAGTATCAGATGTACCTGAAGGAAGAAGAACTTGAATGGGCAGTAGTGTCTGAACAATCTGTGTCGCCGGTGATGGCATAGTGGATGCAAACGAAGGTGCAGACTCTGGTGCAGTGGCATCGGCAGAGACATTGGTAGCAGTATCCTTAGTCACATTTTCGGCCATAGTAGCGAGAGTGATGAGAGAATCGGTTTCAAAGGTTTGAGGGGTTTCAGTGTTTTGATGTGGGTGAGTATGTGAGGAAGATGATTTAGATGGCTTTTTATGCTTCATTGATATGCGTGAGAGACAAAAAGAAACTTTTGATATTTTTTTAAAACATTTTAATGCACGAACACAAGAGATGAAGGACACGACATATTAAACACAATTTTAATTAAGAACTTCAATTTATAAGAGAATTTCGAAGATTAGGAGCAGTTTTAATTAAGAGAAAAATATCCACCAATATCTAAATAACTACCCATGATGTGAAAGTGTAGAAAGTGGGGTAGTTATTGGAATTTAAAAAAATAACCGACACATTTAATTAATTAAAAAAATACCATATTATTATCACACTATTATCATAATTAAAATAATTAAATAACTCATTATGTAAATGCTAAAAAATATTCTGAGACTTAGATCAATTATGGTTTATAATGTAGGCACACATACACACATTTTTTTATGCACTTTTTATTCTCAAGAATGTAATCACCTTTTGAAAAGAACACATCGTGGTTGTCAGCCCCTTGTGCCTAGTTACTCAGCGATCATTCAAAAGTGTTCTTCTTTCCTTTTTGAAACTAAACAGTCTTTTGAAAAGAACACATCGTGATTGTCAGTCCTGTGTGTCTAGTTACTCAGCATGTCTAGACCTTTGATGATTTTTTTAGAACTTGTGCTTTTGTTGTGTATGTCCAGTACGAAACCTTTGAGATCACATCACGTCAGAATATGGTTAGCAAAAATCATATAAGTTACAGAACTACTGAATTACGAAATAAAATGATAAAAATACAGTAGTGTTGCTTCAAGTGTAGTAACACTCGGAGCAACGTCACACACAGAATTTCAAGGAATGCAGAGTCCAAGAGATTTTCTAAGTGAAGAAAACCTCTCAAAGTCTAGTGCTTTTGTGAAAATGTCAGTTATCTATTTTTCAGTGGATATATACTCTAATTTCACTATCTCCTTCTAAACTAGATCTCTTAAAAAATGGTGTCTAATACTTATGTGTTTTGTGAGTGAGTGTTGTACCGGATTTTTTGAAATGTTGATCGCACTTGTGTTATCATAGAAAATTATCAAAGTATTTGTCTCAAGCACATAAACATCTAGCATTTTTTTAAGCCATAGGAGTTGTGTACAACAGCTACCAGCAGCTATGTACTCAGATTCAGCAGTGGATTGGGTAATGCATTTTTATTTTTTACTATGCCAAGAAACAAGATTGTTACCCATGTAGAAACAACCACCACTAGTGCTTTTCCTATCATCACAGTCACCAGCACAGTCAGCATCACTATAGCCTACTAGTGTGCTATTTGTGTCTTTGAAAACCACAATCCCATGTCACTTGTGCCACTCACATATCTGATGATCCTCTTCACAGCCTTCATGTGAGATTCCTTGGGGTTTGCTTGGTACCTGGCACACACACAAACACTGTACATAATATCAGGTCTACTGGAAGTTAAGTATAGTAAACTGCCAATCATAGATCGATACAGAGTGTGGTCAACACTTTGTCCAACATCGTCTTTGCACAGTTTCTGTGAAGTTCCCATAGGCGTTTTCATAGGCTTTGCAACAGTAAGACCAAATCTTTTCACTAAGTTTTTAGCATACTTACTTTGAGAAATGAAAATACCACTATCACTTTGTTTGATTTGTAATCCTAAAAAGTAATTTAGGTCACCAACCATGCTCATTTTAAAAGTAGTAGTCATAGCTTTCACAAAGTTATCAATCAATTCTTGTGATGTTGCACCAAATACAATGTCATCAACATATATCTGTGCAATCAAGAAACCATTAGTATCATGCTTAATGAAAAGAGTTCTATCAGCCTCACCTCTAATGAATCCAAATTGTAGTAAGAAATCAGTAAGTCTACCATACCAAGCTCTAGGGGCTTGTTTCAAACCATACAAAGCTTTCTTCAATTTATACACATAATCAGGATGAAATGGATCTACAAAACCTTTTGGTTGTTCTACAAAAGCTTCCTCAACTAAAACACCATTTAAAAAAGCAGCCTTAACATCCATTTGGAACAATTTAATTCCAATAAAACATGTAATAGATAAGAGAAGTCTAATAGATTCTATCCTAGCAACGGGAGCAAATGTTTCATCGAAATCAATTCCTTCAATTTGTGTATAACCTTGTGCAACAAGCCTAACTTTGTTTCTTACTATATTACCAGATTCATTAGTTTTATTCTTGAAAATCCACTTTGTTCCAATTACATTCATGTTTGAAGGTCTAGGTACTAGAGTCCAAACATCATTTCTAGTGAATTGTTCAAGTTCTTCTTGCATAGCCTCAATCCAACTTTCATCTTTCAAAGCTTCAGACACATTTTTGGGTTCAATAGAAGAAAAATAACCTTGAGTACATACCTGAGTGCATATATTGGACATGCAAACCGAACGTACTACCTCATTCATTTTACCTTTTCTTCTTGTGAGAACACCAACTGAGGATTCACCTATGATCTGTGATGAAGGATGATCCTTCTTGCATCTACGGACAAGGGTTTGTCCAGGAGTTTTGGGTGACTGATTCTCATCATCTTCTGAATCTGCATCTGATGTCACTGGAGATGTTGTCGCCTTTGGTTCAACACTTTTCACTGGTTCAGTGATACTTGTGATTTCCATCAAGTCAGAGATGTCCTCTTCCACCTTTTTACCTGAAATATTTAAAACATCATCGAATACTATGTTCACAGATTCTTGCAAAGTTCTTGTTCTAAGATTGTAAACCCTGTAAGCCTTGCTATTCTTAGAATAACCTAAGAACAATCCTTTATCACTCTTAGAATCAAACTTTGTCAAGTAATCTCTATCATTCAAAATGTAGCACAAGCATCCGAAGGTGTGAAAATATTTCAAGTTAGGTTTCCCTTTGTACAATAGCTCATAAGAAGTAATAGAACAACCTGGTCTAAAGAAGACTCTATTAGACACATGACATGCAGTATTCAATGCTTCAGCCCAAAATCTTTTAGACACATTCATTGAAGTTAACATCACTCTAGCCATTTCTTGCAATGTCCTATTTTTTCTTTCAGCTATGCCATTTTGCTGTGGAGTTTTAGGAGAGGAAAACTCTTGTACAATGCCTTTCTTTTCACAAAAATTAGTGAACATGCCATTTTCAAATTCCTTACCATGATCAATTCTAATCCTACTAACTTTCAGATTAAAAACATTTTTCAAACGCTTGTAAAGGATTTTGAAAACTTCAAAAGTGTCAGATTTTTCTCTAATGAACTCAACCCATGAAAACCTTGAAAAGTCATCAACAACAACTAATGAGTATTTCTTACCACCAAGACTTTCTGTCTCCATAGGACCCATAAGATCCATGTGAAGAAGTTCCAAGCATCTAGTAGTTGTGCATATTAATGTGATATTGTGTGAAGTTTTTATCTGTTTACCTTTTTGGCATGATCCACAAACTGGTGTATTTGTGAAACTGAGCTTAGGTAACCCTCTAACAGCCTCTGTCTTAACCAATTTTTGTAAATTTCTGTAATTTACATGGCCAAGCGTTTGGTGCCAAAGAACACTTTCATCAGATTGTGAAATGTTGCACGAAGTGTTGTCACCAATGAGATAACAGTTGTCAGCAGATCGATGACCAACCATTACACATTTATCAGTTTCATCCAATACTGAACATGAATCTTTATCAAACTTCACATGCAGATTATTATAACACAACTGACTTATGCTTATCAAGTTAGCACGTAAACCTTCAACATGCAACACATTTTTCAGTTTTGGAAAGCCTTCAACATTCAAAGTTCCTCTTCCTATTATGTTACCCTTAGAACCACCACCATATGTAACTTTACCACCATAAAAAATTTCATATTCATTCAAGTATTCAATATTTCCTGTCATATGTCTAGAACACCCACTGTCAAAATACCGTAAACCAGGTACACATGCTTGTAAAGAAGTACAAACAACATTGCAAAGCACTTTGGGTTTTCTAATCCATGTAGTTTTTTATGTGTGTGAATACTTGTGTGGTAACACTCCAGGTAACACTTTTCCAGAAAGCAAATCATCTTTTAATTTGAAACAGTAAGGACGAATGTGTCCAGGAACTGAACAATAATGACAGATAAAAGTTCTTTTGCCTCTTTGTTTTGGAATTTTTTTGGAAGAAACTTTAGAATTTGGTTTCACAAAGGTGATAGGTTTTTCAAAACTAAAAGGGATAGAATTTTCAGAAAATCCAAGACCAAATTTATCAGTTTTTCCAACAGTCAAAGCTTCATTTAAGACAGTTGTACCTTTAGAGTACTTTTTGAAACTAAGAGTGGAAGCAGTCAACTTTTCTTGGAGTTTAGAAATTTCAAGATCCTTTTTTGTGAGATTTACCTCAAGTCTTGTGATGGTCTCAATCAGCTCTTCATTAGCTCGATTGACAGATTTCAGTTCATTCTGCAGTTTAGTAACCTTTATTTCTAAAGGTTCTTGTGAGGTACCTATTCTAGAATAGAAAACATTAGTACTATCCTTATCAAATCAGAAACAGACTGGAACCTATTTGATGTTGTTGCTGGGGTTGTCACATTGGGTTCGACATCTGAGTCACTTTCAGGGAAGTCATCTCTCACACATTCAGATAAGAATGCAAGTTCTTCATCTGTAACCTTTATCTCTTCATCAGAATCTTCATCACTCAATGAAACAGTTAAGCTCATCATTTTCTTTAATTGTGTGTTAGCACATTCATTTGCATAATGACCATAACCAGTACACTCATCACAAATGATATTTTTTCTATACTCAGGATCATACTTAGAGTTTCTTCTTTGAAAAGATTTTCTACCAGAAGTTTGAGGGGAATTTTTAAAATCTATCTTAGGCTTAGTGTTAAAATCAGATTTATTTCTCTTTTGCTTAAGATAAGCTTCAAATTTTTTGGTAAGAAATGCAATACTATCAGTGTCATATGAAGTGTCATCAACACTATCGTCAACCTGTTCAATTTCAGTAATAACAGAAGTTTTTCCAGAACTTGAAAAGGTTTCTCCTTTGAAAATAACAACACCCTTTTTATCATAAGCAGATTCTTATTGAGATAAGTCCATTTCATAAGTTTTTAATATGCTCATTAACTCATTATGACTCAACAAATCAGTGTTCCTAGCTTCCTCAATGGCACAAACTTTGCCATTGAATCTTCTAGGAAGAGTACGAAGGGTTTTGTTTACTAACCTGATATTGGAGATTGGATCTCCAAGTGATTGCAATTCATTCACCACCTCATAGAGACTCTCATTGTAGGAAGAAATTGTCTCATCATCTTTCATTCTTAGGCCTTCAAACTTTATGTTCAAAATCCTTGCTTTGGCTCTACGGACACTACCAGAACCTTCACAGTGTTCTTATAGTCTTTCCCATGCATCTTTGGCTGAAACATAATTCTGGATAAGGTTGAACATTACCGTATCAACCGATGAATTGATTGCGTTGATGGCCTTTGAATTGTACAATGATGAGTTGTTCTCCTCTATGGTCCATTCAAGCCCGTTCTTGAGAATCTGGTCTCCATCTTTATCTTCAGTTGTGGGAGGACTCCAACCTGACAATATGCTCTTCCAGGCACGTTCATCAAGAGCTTTGATGTAACTCCTCATCCGACTTTTCCATGCAGCATAATTGGTTCCATCAAGTATGGGAGGACGGGTGATGGATCTACTGGAGTAGATAGCTCCAGGAGGGTAATCCATGGCAACTCAACACTCAGCACCAGGACCAACACTTAGTACCGTCAAGTGATGGCTCTGATACCACTTGATAGTGCTGTGGTACCGTTGAGTAGAAGTATTGTTCGAAGTTTGGCGACACTCAAGACAACACTTAATATGTTCATAATATTGTAGAGAGAATAAGTAAATAGCGGAAGACTTTTGAACACAAGGATTAACTCAATCTTTCCACAAACTAAAATTAGTTTGTGGCGGCCTCAAGGCTGAAATATCACTAACTTGGAAAAAGTGATTACAAAAATAAATTCGAGACTTGGAAACATTCCTTCCAAATCTCAAACATAAAATCGGATAAAATATCCAAACAAGTTCCCAAATGGCAAACCTAGATTGTTAAGTCTAAGCCTACTTCAAGCATATACTACCACACCCCGTGAATAACTCAGCAAAATGTATGGGATAATAATATACACGAGTGTTGTACTAAGTGTGACAACACATGTGAAATCACTACACTAAAACCGTAAAAATGGGTTCCGATTTATGCGCTATGCTTCAGTATGTAGTGAGGGCTCTCTCTCTTGGTTTCTGGACGTATTCCTCATCTATTTATAGAGTTAGAATAATGATACTTCCATCAATGAAGTGGAAATCATGGAGAGAAGTTGAGATCCACTTTTGTAGGAATTGAGGTAACTTCCATGTAACTTCCTTTCTTTAACTCTCGGTTCTTCCACCACGTTCCAGATCCTTCCAGGTTCTTCCACCACGTTCCAGATCCTTCCAGGTGCATCAAGAATATTCTGGGTTATGGGAATAACTGTCGTTGACCAGGGATAGCACCAAGGACAACCATCGAGGCAACACTAAGCAGTTGATCACAGGAATATGTTTCCTGAAGGATGATGACCTGAAATGATAGCAAAGACAATTTGAACAACACTAAAGAGTTAGTTGCTAGAACAAATATAAGAAGAATGTCCTGGAGGATGGGTGTGATTCCAGATGTGATGACACTGGTTTCAACACTCACATCTTCAAGTTATTCAAGGCGGTTATAACCATACGAATCTCGTTGATTGGTTAAGAGCTCAAAGGCGGTTAAAGGATACATATATAAATACGTATTCATTCCAGGATTTACACAAGACTGTGATACACTCATTACTTAGAGAGATTAGAGTGAGAAAGCTTTGTACTTTGTAAACTTTATTCCATTGATCAGTGAAGTGAGCCAACCCCATCCGTGGATGTAGATCAATTTGATCGAACCACGTAAATTGCTTTGTTCTTTTGATTTCATTATTTATGTTGAGTGTGTTCATTCGGCTAGTTCTTCCAATTGTTCTGATTACTCGAAGTCTTATTGAGGTTGATTTAGTTTCGGTCATATTCACAACAATTGGCGCCGTCTGTGGGAAGGAAGGAAGAATCGACTGGTAAAATCATCAATCATGGCATCTACCAAGCTGGATTTTGAGAAATTCACTGGAGCAAATGATTTTGGTTTGTGGAAGATCAAGATGAAGGCTCTCCTGACTCATCATGGACTGGCCAATGCCCTGAAGCCTAAAGATCAATGGCCTCCTTCTTCGTCAGAAAATCCAGGCAAGAAACAAGAAATATTAGAAAAGGCGCATATCACAATCATCTTGTGCTTGGGGGATAAGCCTCTGAGGGAGGTGTGCAAGGAGAAGACTGCCATTGAGGTTTGGAGTAAATTGGAGAAGGTGTATCAGACTAAGTCTGTCACCAACAAGTTGTTCATGAAGCAAAAACTGATTTCCTTCAAGATGAATGAAGAGAAGGAGTTGATTGAACAACATGAGGAATTCAACAAGGCTGCTGATGATCTTGAGAACCTGGGAGTGGAAATTGATGATGTTGATAAGGCTTTGATGCTCCTGAATTCTTTGCCTAAGTCCTTTGAAAATTTCAAGGATACTTTACTATTTGGGAGGCAGGATCAATTGTCCTTTGATGATATTCTGGGTGCCCTGAAAACTAAGTCACTTCAGCTACAAGCTGAGAGGAAAAGTTCAGTTCAGGCTGAGGGCCTGAATGTTAGGTTTAAGAAGGGCAAGAAAGAGTTTTAGAACAAGAAGAAAAGGAACACAAAGGGGCCAAATCTGGTGATTTTGTTGAGAGGAGGAAATGTTTTGCTTGTCACAAAACTGGTCATCTCAAGAAGAACTGCCCTGAAAGAAATAGGAATCAGGGAGAAGAACAAAAGGCTGATATAACTGTTGCTGCTGAAGGTTGGTATGATAGTGCTGAGGTGTTAACTGTTACTAACCTGAAACTGAATGATGAGTGGGTACTAGATTCTGGATGTTCTTTCCATATGTGCCCTGATGAATCATTATTCAGGGAGTTGAGGAGGTTTGATGGAGGCTCAGTTGTACTGGGCAATAATCAAACATGTAAGGTGAAGGGGAGTGGTTCTGTCAGGTTGAAGCTGCATGATAGAGTAGATAAGATACTCTCAAATGTGAGGCTGGTGCCAGAACTGAAGAGAAATCTGATCTCCCTGGGTTGACTGAATCAACTGGGTTATGAGTTCAACACTGAGGATGGTTATATCCTGATAACCAAAAACAAGAAGGTATACATGAAAGGCAAGAAAGTCAATGTGTTGTATATCCTGATAGGAAGCACTTCTTCAGGGTCAGCAAACAATGTTATGGACAGCACTGAGGCAATGATATGGCATAAAAGGTTGGGTCATATTGGAGAAAGGGGGCTCCAAGAACTCTCAAAGCAGAAGGCATTTGGGGAAGGAAAGGTGATGAAATTAGATTTTTTTGATAATTGTGTCCTGGGTAAATCCAAGAAAATCCCATTCCCAAAGGGTAAGAAAACTACTGATGCACCTCTGGATTATGTTCATTCTGATATCTGGGGACCAGTTAAGGTGGAGACTCATGGAGGGGGAAGATACTTCATAACAATCATTGATGACTTCAGCAGGAAAGTATGGGTGTTCATACTGAAGCAGAAGAGTGAGGCCTTGACAAGGTTCAGGGGTTGGGTTAGTGAACAAGAAAATAAAAGAGGAAGATCCATTAAACATCTCAGGATTGATAATGGATTGGAGTATGTATTAGAGGAGTTCAACAATTTCTGCAAGGAAAGGGGGATCACTAGACACAGGACTGTTCCTGCAAATCCTCAGCAAAATGGCTTGGCTGAGAGGATGAATAGGACAATCCTAGAAAAGGTCAGGAGTATGTTGTCAGAAGTAAAGCTACCCAATATGTTTTGGGGGGAGGCAGTCAGTACAACTTGTTATCTCATTAACAAGTCACCATCCTCAGCTATTGAGTTCAGGACACCTGATGAGGTGTGGTATGGAAGGATCTAGGATTACACCAACCTGAAGGTCTTTGGATGCTCAGCTTTTGCCCATATCAGGCAAGACAAGCTGGAACCTAGAGCACTGAGATGTATCTTTATTGGTTATCCCAAGGGAATAAAAGGATACAAGTTATGGTGCCTGGAACCTGGTCACAAAAGGTGTATTGTCAGTAGAGATGTGACTTTCAATGAGAGAGTCATGGGATACAATCAGGCCATAAGCTCTCAGGACTCAGATAGTATTATTTCAGAAGACGGAGTTCAGGTTGAGGTGGAGAATCCTGACAAGAACTCAGGACAAGCAGACACTGAGTTAGGTGAAAGCTCAGGAAGGACTCAGGAGGAGTCAGAGGAAGGTGATACTGACGATCATTCTGACCACTCAATTTCAGATACTGAAGGCCAAGATCTCAGGAATTATAGTCTAGCAAGAGACAGACACATGAGAAGCATACACCCTCCAACTAGGTTTGGTCAGGCTGACATGGTGTCCTATGCCCTGATAACCGCTGAAGAGGTGGAGCATCAGGAACCACAAAGCTATGCTGAAGCTGTGTCAGGCAAAGACAAGGAGAGATGGATATTGACAATGACTGAGGAACTTCAGTCATTAGAGAAGAATAACACTTGGACACTTGTGAACAAGGTTCAGGGACAGAAGGTAGTCAGTTCCAAGTGGATCTTCAAGAAGAAATCCTAAATGGGGTCAGGAGGAAGAGAGAAGCTGAGATATAAGGCAAGGCTTGTTGCCAGAGGCTTTACTCAGAGAGAGGGGGTAGACTTCAATGAGGTATTCTCACCAGTGGTGAAACACTGTTCAATCAGAATCCTATTGTCAAAGGTAGCTCAGGAGGACTTGGAGCTTCAGCAGTTAGATGTCAAGACATCCTTTCTACATGGAGATCTGGAGGAAACAATACACATGCAACAACCTGAAGGTTTTATTCTACCAGGAAATCAGGATAAGGTGTGTCTACTGAAGAAATCATTATACGGACTGAAGCAAAGTCCGAGGCAATGGTACAAGAAGTTTGATAGCTTTATGATCTCCATAGGCTTTACAAGATGCAGGTATGATAGTTGTGTCTATCTTGAAAAACAAGGAAAGGAAGTACTCACATATCTGCTGATCTATGTGGATGACATGTTGGTTGCAAGCAAGAGTCCTGAAAGAATTCAGAGGCTAAAGGCAAAGCTCAGTAGCACATTTGACATGAAGGATCTGGGCATGACTAATAGGATACTGGGCATGGAAATTATCAGAGATAAGGACAAAGTGAGGTTGTTCTTAACTCAGAAAGATTACATCCTGAAGATACTCAGGAGGTTTAACATGCATGAAGCCAGAGTTGTATCTACACCCCTTGGTCAACAGTTCAAACTGACATCAGGCCAGTGTCCGAAGTTAGAAGAAGAGAGGGCACACATGAGTAAAATTCCTTACTCAAATGGGATAGGTAGCATAATGTATGCTATGGTGTGCAGTAGGCCAGATTTAGCTCATTCAGTCAGTGTGGTCAGTAGATTTATGGCAAATCCGGGAAAGACACACTGGGAGGCTTTTAAGTGGATAATGAGATACTTAAAAGGAACTGAAAATCTGGGGTTACTCTTCGAGAAGACTAAGGATGACACTCAACCGCTTCAGGGATATGTGGACTCAGAATATGCTGGAAGCATTGATACGAGGAAATCCTTATCAGGATATGTATTCACATTATATGGTACAGCAATCAGCTGGAGAGCAGTACTCCAGTCAGTAGTGGCACTCTCAACTACTGAGGCTATATATTGCGATGACTGAAGCAGTGAAGGAAGCAATGTGGCTCAAGGGTATGATTAAAGAATTTGGAATCAGGCAAAAGGAAGTTGCAGTTTAGTGTGACAATCAGAGTACTATTCATTTGGTTAAGCATTAGGTCTTTCATGAAAGGTTAAAGCATATTGATGTCAGACTTCATTTTGTGAGAGATATGGTGGAAAAGAAAGCGATTTCAGTGCAGAAGGTTTCTACTGAGGACAATGCTGCGGATATGCTGACAAAGGTCTTACCTATTTCCAAATTCAGATATTGCTTGGAGCTGATCAAGCTGCGGTCATGGGATGTACCATGATTTAGGTCCTGACCTGGAGTGTGGAATGGGGGAAACTCACTTACTTTAAGGTGGAGAATTGTTAAGTGTAAAGATAAGCTAAGTTTGAATACTGAAGATTAGTAAGGAATCCTGATCCTGACAATTGGATCCTGAGGAATATTCCTGAGGAAAGCATCCTGAGCCTGAGCGAAGACTTGATCCTGAGTCAGGAGTGTTCTGATCCTGACACTTAGACTGACTTCTATCCTGAGTGGTCAGATCAGTGAAGACACTGAAGACTCAGTAGAACTGAAGGCAAATACTGAGAGATCATTCTGAGCTGGAAATCACCTACTCCCTGAGTAACTCAGCATGAAGAAGTATCCTGAGCTGACAGTTATAAAATAGAGCATAGCGAAGGCGACTTCACCAGAGTGATAAAGTCGGTTATTTGGGCAGCTGGCGGAGCATTCTCATTGGACGCCGGAACAGTTATTCAAGGCGGTTATAACCATACGAATCTCGTTGATTGGTTAAGAGCTCAAAGGCGGTTAAAGGATACATCTATAAATACGTATTCATTCCAGGATTTACACAAGACTGTGATACACTCATTACTTAGAGAAATTAGAGTGAGAAAGCTTTGTACTCTGTAAACATTATTCCATTGATTAGTGAAGTGAGCCAACCCCATCTGTGGACATAGATCAATTTGATCGAACCACGAAAATTGCTTTGTTCTTTTGATTTCATTATTTCTGTTGAGTGTGTTCATCCGGCTAGTTCTTCCAATTGTTCTGATTACTCGAAGTCTTATTGAGCTCGATTAAGTTCCGGTCATATTCACAACAACAATAATACACAAAATTTTAGAATATTAAATATTAGGAATGTGACTATACTATTTTTTTTAAATAACTCCATATATAAACCAATTATGTGTAGACATAATTTTTATAGGCTGGTATAAGCTACTCTGAGAAGGTATGTCTATCTAGAATGTCATTCTCTTTTCACCTTCGATTTTGGATTAAACCGAAACTCCGTTCCAACATTTAAAATTGAAGTAACTTAACTTTTAGAGTAGGTCTTTTGTGCACCAGTTATACCGTGCAACTTAAGTTCATTTTTAAAAAGTTGCACAATTTATTACTGAAAAGTTACACAAATTATTAAAAAGTTACACCATTAAATTTACACTTTTCAGTAATAACATGTGTAACTTTTCAGTAGTATTTTGTGTAACATTTTAAAAATGAACTTGAGTTGCACGGTGTAACTGGTGCATACAAGACTAAGCCCAACTTTTAACATGACTTTTTCCTCAGGTTTCAAATGATGAAAAAAAATGTTGTTATGAATCTGTAATCGCTAGAGAAAAGGTAAAACAAATGGCCAACTTTATTAAACTATTGGGTAAATTGCACAAATGGTCCCATGAGAATTTGTGTTCATGAATTTGGTCCTTTTTTAACATAAATGATCCCACAAGATTTTTCCATTAAAATGAATGGATTATTGTGAGACCAAATCTGTTGAGCACAATTTCTCATGAGACCATATGTGTATTTTATTTAATGAGTGAGACTAAATATGCTAAAAAGGACAAAAAAGAACGTGGGACTAGACCTGTTAAGTAAAAATTCTCATGGGACCAAACGTGCTATTTACCCTTAAACTATTATGATCACTGTAAGCAAATTAAAATTGCTCCAATTAAATGGCGACACATGTACAAATAATTAAATATCAAATAAATTTTGCTATTTTTATTTTGAGAATTTAATTAAATTAATTCTCCAATTAAATAGTTAAAATTGGTATTTAATACACGTGGTATAAACCTGTTAAATTACACGAGTTTCCCGGTACTCGTACATACTGACAAATACAATTGAAAATTTCCTAATTTATCGAGATCATATAATATCTCGTTGATAAAGGAAAAAATCAAATAAAATCAGGACAAATCTGATCAAATTCGAATAGCTGACTAAATATGCAAGAAAATCAGCATCAACCAATTAGAGTTTGCCACGTGTCAAGCTAATGAAGGAAAATGTTCATTCCCTCACCCTATAAATAAGGGCCTTCATTAACTCATTCCACACATTCAGAGACACATTGAAGAGCGATTCAGAAGCATTCAAGGCACGAACAAGCTTGGAGCTAAGATGAATCCAAACGGAGTTGAAGATTCGAAGATTCGAAGGTTCAAAGGCCATCTTCGAAGCGTTCTTTGATAAATCCAAAGCATTCTTCGTCAAAAGCAAGCAGAAATGTCCTTAGATCTAGGAGCAAGGGGCTAAATCCCTCCGATCGAGTGTTTCTCCACGAAGAAGTTCTCGAAGATTCGAAGATTCAAAGGCCATCTTCAAAGCTGTTCTTCGCCGTCTTCAACGGTTCTTCACCAAATTCAGCCACAACGTTCTTCGATCAGAAATAAGGAAGCTTCACCCCTCTGATCCGACGTTTCCACTTGAAGATCAACTTGAAGACCTCAAGCGTTCTTCGCCGCCTTCAAGCATTCTTCATCAATACCATCCGCAAACACACTCCAATTAGAGATCAAGGTCCAAGACCCCTCCAATCCAGTGTTCAAGCCTAAATCAAGACTTGAAGATTTGAAGACGGTTCTTTGCCAAATTCAAGGACGTTCTTCACCAAAATCTTCAAAGACTTCGTTTGATCCAAGATAAGGCCGCTCGTCTTCGGGTAAAGCATTTCGAAGTCAAAGTCAACACCAAGAGGAGAATCAGAGGACCAAATTTGAGAGAGAAAGGACCCTTAAATTCAAAAGAAATAAATCTTGTAAATCATTTTCGTGTTTTTCATGAAATTTGTTGTTACAAATTTTGCACGTCTGGTGGGACAATCTCTACCTCTCATCCCTCCCCTTCCACAAACTAAGTTCAACAAATGGTATCTGCACACAAAATCATCATGAAGATCACTCCTCAAAGGAAATAGACGTCAATGCAGTCACTAGAAGCATGTCGAAAAGATCGCAAGCTGAGTCTTCTTCAAGAGTAGACTCCTCCGTGGAAAAAAAATCCTCCTACATTGCTAAGGACGAAAAAAATAACTCAGCATGCTCCACTCCACGCTCTATGTCAGACTCTTCATCAACATCCAGTGCTGCTTCAGTAATGTTGACAGATGCATCAACCGTTGAAGATCGAGTTACTAGTCTGATCAGAGCTGTTGAAGGGCTCACTCACCGTGTCAAGGAAAAAGACTCCATGATTGCTAAGTTGATAAGCAAGGTGGATAACACTGAAACAAGCCACATCAATGGGAAAATAGTTGAAGGCCACGATGAAGAAGAGACTTCAACTAAGCATTAAGCAGCAGAAACTGAGGCGGCCGCGAGAATCCAAGTTGACCAACTGAAGGAGCTAATACTGGAGACGGTGAAGGGAAAGTTTGATGATAACTCCAAGTTGGCCCACAGTCATGCCAAACCCAATACAAATAGGATTGACAACTTGAAGATGCCACCAAGTTATCAACCTCCAAAGTTTCAGCAGTTCGACGTGAAAGGTAATCCAAAGCAGCATATAGCTTACTTTGTTGAAACTTGCAATAACGCCAGAATGTATGGAGATCATCTGGCCGAGAAATTTGTTCGCTCTCTCAAAGGAAATGCCTTCGATTGGTACACTGACTTAGAGCCTAACTCCATCGACAGCTGGAATTAGATGGAGCATGAGTTTCTTAACCGTTTCTACATCACGAGAAGAATGGTTAGTATGATAGAGCTAACAAATGCACGCCAATGGAAGGAGGAGCCTGTCATAGACTACATCAATCGATGGAGGAACCTAAGTTTGAACAGCAAAGATAGACTCGCAGAGGCATCTTCTATTGAAATGTGCATCCAAGGGATGCGATGGGGTCTTCGTTATATCCTACAAGGGATTCAGTAAAGAACATTTGAAGAATTGGCTACAAGAGCTCACGATATGGACCTAAGTATGGCTGTGGCCAGATCTGATGGACCACCAACCTATGAACCTCAAAGATTTAAAGAGAAGCAAGAGGTTAAGAAAGGGGGCAGGACATTCGTTAAGGCATCACACAAGGAGGATATGCAAGCAAATGCAAAAACTGTTAAGTTCTAAAGGAATAAGGAAGATAAATCTGATAAGGGAAAAACTCTTGCTCCAGAAAGAATGCAAAGGAGGACGACCTTGAAAGAATTGCAAGAGAGGTAGTATCTATTCCTAGATTCTGATGTCTCGGGAATGTTCGATGACTTGATGAAGGATAAGCTCATTGAACTGCCAGAAATGAAGCGGCCGGAGGCGCACAAACGACCTAAAATACTGCAAGTACCACAGATTGGTGGGTCATCCAATTCAAGACTGCTTTATCTTCAAAGATAAAGTTATGCAGCTAGTTGAGCAAGGGAAAACTCTGCTCGATGAAAAAACAACTGCAAATTTTACCACTGTTAAGGATAATGATTATGACAACATCCCCTGTCATATGGTGGGCACGACTGAAACCCATCCACCCCAGGGAAAAGCATGGTGATGCAACTGTAGACTGCACTATAGTGATGAGCTTTATGGAGGAAGACTTGTTATTGGGATCGCAGCCTCACAATCGCCCATTGTTTGTAACTGGCTACACAAGGGGACATAAAGTTAATAGAATGTTGATTGATGGAGGATCGGGAGTCAATCTCCTACCTTGGAGAATGGTGAAAAAGTTAGGCATCACAACAGATGAACTTGGCAAAAACTGTCTAATGATCCAAGGATTCAACCAAGAAGGACAACGAGCTCTTGGTACGATAATGCTGGACTTGCTAATTGAAGAGATGATCTCAACTGTTCTTTTCCACGTAATTGATGCAAGAACGTCATACAACATGTTGCTAGGACGTCCATGGCTTCATGAGAATGGCGTGATACCTTCTTGTTAGGATATCTATGTTAGATGTTTTGATTTTATAATAAACCAATCAGCTTGTAATAGGACCAGCTGAATGTGTTAGTCAGCTGATGAGTAGTTAGGATTAGATAGGTTCGAGTGAGGGGAATCTTCCTTGCTGCCTAGAAGATCCGAAGCTATCATAGAGAAGAAGACTAGCTGAGACCTTGAGGACTTAGCCGATTTCAGAGGACAGAAGATTTTAGCAGCTGACACTGGAGTATCGAGAGCAGATCATCAGAGGAGTTAACATCAGCTGATATCAGAAGAGACAGATCAGCTGATATCAGAAGATCAGCTGATCAGCTGAGAGCACGTCGCAGACAAGACAAAGACCATGGATAAAAGACATATTCAGACGAAGTCAAGAAGACCAGCTGAGGTGCACACCAGCAGACTTTCACATCAGCTGAGGTCCAAGTATCAGCAGATTGGTACACCAGCTGAGGAGACAGATCAGCTGAGGTCTTGTGCTCGGCCCAGATTCTTCGAAATCATTTTAAGGGTTGACTTGAGACATAGAAGGAGGATTCCCAGAATAGAAGATCAATCAATCAAGGGGACAAACTTGATTGATTGTAGATCGCAAAGATTGACGGGAATCAAGATGGAGATTCAATCAATCACAATGATTGATTGAATACGAGATTATAGGATCTCAGATTTCTAGTCCATCCCAACGGCTAGTTATTTGACCCTATAAATTAGAGTAACAATAATGATTTTAGTATGGGTTTTTACACGCATATCGAAACTCTGTCAGAATTATCTCTTGCACTCAAAAACACCATTCATATTTATCCTTTGTAAAAGCTTTGTAGAAGCTGTGGGAAGTCAATTGCGATTGAAGCATTGACAATTTTTAAGAGAGTAGTACTCTCAAAGTGTGTAAGTGAGTAAGTTAGTGGAGAGCCCCTCAACTCCAAGTTGAATTGAGGAGAGTGGATGTAGGACAGTTGGTCCGAACCACTATAGATCCCTTGCATCTCGTCTTATTTCTTTCTGTTCTTTACTTATGCACATTATCTAAAATTAATTTTCATTAAAAACATTTCCGCACAATTCACAGCGCACATCTTTCAATTTTAGACTACCTCAAGTAGTCTGCTGGTTTTCTGAATAAGCAGAATAATTTGAAAAAGTTTTTGAATCCTTACAAGTCTATTCAACCCCCCCTTCTAGACTTGTTAAAAGGTATTCTTCCCTAAAACCTGCCTTCAGGACCAACAAGTGGTATCAGAGCAGTGTGTCCAAAAGACCACAGCCTGAGAAAGCTTTTGGTGGTGACCTGGACAGATCCCTGAAAATCTGGTTTTAGAAAATTTTGTGTGCATTTTATCTAATCACTTGCAGATATGTCTTCCTACAAGAAGAGTGGATCCAAGACGAGGAAGTTGCCAGAATTCTCCATAGAAGACTATGATTACTGGAAATTTAGAATGGAGAATCACCTTGGAGCCATTCATGATCGGATGCTAGATGTTCTGGAGGAAGGGCCAATCAAGTTTTTCTGGGAAGGAGTAAGTGATGGCAAGACTCCAGAAGCTGAGATCAGTGAAAGAAGGAAGACAGAGAAGAAGAAGAGTGAACTAAACGATGCTGAAAGGAAACTCTTCAACTTAGATCAAGTGGCCAGAACAGAAATCATCGAGACACTCTCCAAAGAATATATAGAGAAAATCAAGACGTGCAAAACCGCTAAGGAGATGTGGGAGAAACTCTCCTTGATGTGTGAAGGGACAGATCAAATCAAAGAGAACAAGCTTCAAGCCGTTCTACATACCTTTGACATATTTAAAATGAAAGCTGATGAAACCATTGATCAGCTGGATATGAGGCTGAAAAACATACTGAATAAGGCAAGCTCCTTAGGAAAGGATTACTCGCAGAAGGAGATTAATAACAAAATTTTGAGATCTCTTACTTCAAGATGGAGAGTGAAGGTGACTGTAATTAAAGAGACAAAGAATCTATCTGAGATGAGTCATCATACACTGCTATCTCATCTAAAGGCACATGAGTTCGATATCCAAGAAGAAGACCAAGAAGATGAGACTCCAACTTCATCAGCCACAAAGAATGTTGCTTTCTCTGCTGCAGCTGATAGTCAAGCGAAATCCTCTACTCCAGAGGACATGAGCTTAAAGGAGCAACTTGCTTTGCTGACCAAGAAGTTTGACAAGATGTCAAACAAGTTCCAGAAGTATAGATCCCATTGGAAGAAGAATAAGAGTGATTCTTCCAGAAGATACCAGAAGTCATCTGTTGCCAGAAGACCATCAGATGAACAGGAGACCAGATACAAGTCTCCAGAGAGAAGGAGGGAACCAAGTCCCAGAAGAGGAGGAGATGGTGTCTGCTTCACTTGCAACAAGCCAGGATATCTCAGTTATGATTGTCCTCAGTTTACCCCAAGGGAGAGAGAAGAAAAGAGGATCAAGAGAGATCGCATGTTCGCTGATAAGAGAGCTCTGCTGGCAGAGGAGGAGAAACAGGATATCAGCTCATCCTCATCCTCATCTGATTTTGAATCAGAGGATGATATCTGCCTCATGGCTAAGGTAGAAGAGGTAAATTCTCCTACCCCATCTGTTAGCTCATCTTGCTCCTCTACCTATTCTATGGAGTCAGACATACACAAGTTGTTGTCTGATCTCCAATCTTCCTTTGTTCTAAGCTGGAAGAGGAGAACACTAGTCTGAAAGCTGAAATTCTAAGCTTGAGACAGGATCTGGAAAATGCTAGACTACCAGTGATATCCTATGACTCACAAGTTAACAAGTCTGCTGACTTAATAGCAAAGTGTGAGGAACAGGAGAAGCTGATAGAAAAGCTACTTTCTGAGAATACTGTTTTGAGTGAAGAACATAATCGGCTGACAGCTAAGTTTGATGAACTCTTCAAGCAGAATGAACTGACAATCAAAAATTCACAGCAGCTTCAGCTGAAAGTGGACCAACTGACTAAGGCAAAGAATGTCGTGTCTGAAATAGCTGAGTCCTCACAAACTGTGAATGACAAAAGGGGTCTTGGTTATCCCAAACCCAAACCACAAAAGAAGAAGAAAGGTGACAGTGGATTAATTAGGGATCCTCGAAAGGGTAAAGGGCCAACTGAGCTTACAAATGGATCAGAAGGGCAAAAGAGCAGAGGAACAGAAAAGGTCCCAGTTGGACAGAAGAGCTCCAAAGCTCAGAAGTCTGCTGGTGATCACAAGGTTTTAGCAGAGCAGAAGAGTACTAAAACTCAGAAGCCTGCTGACAACCAACATAAGTCCAAAGCTCAGAAGCCTCGAGACCAGAAGAGGAATCCAAGTTATAGCTCAGCTAAGACAAGGAGACCTCAGCAGAATCAGCAGAGGAATGATAAGCCTGGGTCATCTCAGCAGAGTAAACCCAAGCGAAACAGACCTCAGCCCTGGGTTACTTTTAATGTAACCAAAGTAGGCAAGCCTTCACCGGCTAAGGTATATGAGTCATTCGGAGGCTCAAGCCGAAATTATCCTTTTGAGCAGCCCACCTACAAACCTGCTGTTATCACTCATCGCCCCAGAAAAGATCCTCTGAAGGAGATGATTTTTGTGGACAAGTATGGTAGAAGGTTGAGATCTCCTAAACCTCATAAGGATGATCTCTACCTGTGGATCCAGAAAGTCGATACTAACCAATCAGGACCCAAAGATATGGTACCTAAAGCCTGAGTTTTAATTTCAGGTAAACTCTAGCCCTATAGAAAGAGGAGAAGTCAAGGGCTATGTCTGGTACATTGATAGCGGTTGCTCGAAGCACATGACCTTTGAGAAGCATCTCCTCCAGGACTTTGTAATGCTTGATGGGACTAGAGTTGTGTTCGGTGACAACAATTTTGGAGTCACCTGAGGAGTAGGTACCCTGCTGATCAAAGGAACAAGAGTTGAAGAAGTCTACTATGTAGAAGGGCTCATGCACAATCTTCTGTCTGTATCCCAATTCTGTGACAAGGGATATTCAGTAAGATTCTCTAAGAACTCTTGTCTTGTTATTAATGATTTAAATGAGCAGGTGCTACTAACTGGCCTCAGAAGAGGTAATATGTATCTTGCAGATTTTGCAAGTTTTCCAGCTGACTCATGTTTGGTTGCTAAAAGCTCATCAGAGATCAGCTGGCTCTGGCACAAGAGGTTAGGTCATCTGAACTTCAAGACACTCAACAAGGTTGCAAGGAAGGGTCTTGTCAGAGGACTACCAAATGAGGTGTTTGCATCTGAGCAGAAGTGTGATGCCTGTCAGAAAGGGAAGCAAACTAAAGCCTCATTCAAAGATGTGCAGAGTACTTCAACAACAAAAGCACTTCAGCTGCTTCATATGGACTTATTTGGACCAGTCTCACCTCTTAGCTTCAGTGGAAGGAAGTACACACTGGTGATTGTTGATGACTATACAAGATTCACTTAGGTAGTGTTCTTGTTCAAGAAGAATGAGACTATGGTCAAGATGTTGGAGTTGTTCAAGAGGATTCAGAAGGAGCTGGACCTCAGCATAGTCAGAATCAGAAGTGATAAAGGTACTGAGTTTCTTAACTCTGTTGTTTCTGACTATTGCAGGGATAATGGTATTCAACATGAGACATCAGCTGCCAGAACACCTCAGCAGAATGGGTTAGCTGAGAGGAGAAACAGAACCCTCAAGGAGGCAGCAAGGACTATGTTAGCTGAATATAAGACTCCTCAAAGGTTTTGGGCAGAAGCCATCAACACTGCTTGCTTCATCCAAAATAGGTGTCTATCAGTCAAGAGATATGGGAAGACTCCTTATGAAATGTACAAGGGTAAAACTCCTAACCTTTCCTCTGTCTATATTTTTGGGTGTAGGTGTTTCATCCATGACAATGGAAAGACTAAGTTAAAGACTTTTGATGCTAAGGTTGCTGAAGGAATATTCTTAGGATATTCTGGAAGTAGCAAAGCCTATAGAGTCTTTAATAAAGTCTCTCTCTGTGTGGAGGAGACACCCCATGTTGTATTTGATGAATCTATTCATGAGTACAGCAAGGGGAAGCTAGCAGAAGAGGTGGATCAGCTGAATCTGTCAGACAAGCCATATCTGATTAAGGTAGTGGTACCTAGGATAGAATCAGATTCAGATTCAGATGATGAGCCCAAATCAGCTGATAAGCCCTCATCAGCACCAGATGATGACACATTGACTCCTGACACTAACCAAGGGGGAATATCAGACAAGACCCAAGAGGAGCAGACTATGACACCTCAAAGGGGGAAGAAGAAGTTGTCTGACTTCCCAGCTGAACAAATTCTAGGAGATCCAAGTGTGGGTGTTCAGACCAGAAGAAAACTAAACTTGGGTGCTCAATTCAGCTGTTATGTGTCTCTGATAGAACCCAAGAACATCCATGAAGCTCTTGAAGACCCAAACTGGATTGTAGCTATGCAAGAGGAGCTAAATCAGTTTGCAAGACAAGAAGTTTGGACTCTAGTGGAGAAGCCAAAACATCAAAAGGCCATAGGCACTAAGTGGGGTTTTAAGAACAAAAAGGATGAAAATGATGTAGTGGTTAGATACAAGGCAAGGCTAGTAGCCCAGGGGTATTCACAGTCAGAGGGGATTGACTATGATGAGACATTTGCTCCTGTGGCAAGACTAGAAGCCATCAGATTGTTTCTTGCCTATGCTATTTTCAAAGGGTTCAAGGTATATCAGATGGATGTTAAGTCAGCTTTTCTGAATGGAATCCTGGCAGAAGAAGTTTATGTAGAACAGCCATCAGGATTTGAGATTGGGAACAAGGTTTATAGGTTGCAGAAGGCTGTATATGGACTAAAGCAGGCACCTAGAGCTTGGTATGATACTCTATCACAATTCCTACTGGATAGTGGATTCAGCAAAGGAAAGATAGACAAAACCTTGTTCAGAAAGAAAGATGGAGATGATATCCTCTTAGTACAGATCTATGTGGATGATATCATCTTCGGCTCCCCTGACAAGCTGATGTGTGATCAGTTTAGCAAGCTGATGACTAGCAAGTTCGAAATGTCCATGATGGGGGAGATGACTTACTTCCTTGGACTGCAGGTAAAGCAGATGTCCAATGGAACCTTCATAAGCCAAGTTAAGTATGCCAAGAATCTAATAGAAAAATTTGGAGTCAGTAGCAGCAGAGAAGCTAAGATTCCTATGATGGCAAACTTCAGCATGGATCCAGATGAGGCTGGTGAGAGAGTAGATCAGACACAATATAGAGGACTTATTGGTTCTCTGCTGTATCTCACTGCCAGCAGACCTGATATTAGCTTTGCAGTAGGGGTATGTGCATGGTTTCAGGCAAATCCTAAGAAATCTCATCTGGAAGCAGCAAAGAAGATTGTTAAGTATTTGAAGGGTACTTACAATCTAGGCCTCTGGTACCCAGCTGATGATAATTTTCAAGTGAGTGGGTATTCAGATTCTGACTATGGAGGGTGCAAGATTGATAGGAAATCAACCTCTGGCACATGTCAGTTTCTGGGAAGTAAGCTGATATCTTGGTTCTCCAAGAAGCAGACTTCAGTAGCTACTTCCACAACAGAGGCAGAGTACATGGCTGCTGGTAGTTGCTGTTCTCAGCTGCTCTGGATCAGACAACAGCTGAGGGACTACCATGTGATCACAGAAGAGATACCCATCTTCTGTGATAGCACAAGTGCAATAGCCATTACTCAGAATCCAGTTCTCCATACCAGATGCAAGCATGTGGACATAAGACATCATTTTCTTCGAGATCATGCTGAGAAGGGAGATATCAGGATGGAGAAGATCCATACGGAGAAGTAGAGAGCAGATGTGCTTACCAAACCTTTAGCAGAGGTAAGATTAAGAGAATTAGTAGCAGAGTTAGGAATGATAGATGGAGGTGCAGTTCTCTAGAAAGTAAGTTTTTGGGAAATGGGTAGTCAGTTGGTATTCAGCTGAGCACTATTCTGCTGAAGTATTCAGCTGATCCTCACATCAGCTGATCTGGTATGTCTTCTTATTCTTTCCTTTCTTTTCTCTATCTTGTTATGTCTAACTTGATACAGGGATAAGTTATGAAAGTCAGACAAGGCCACCTTGCTTCAGCTGGTCCATGATAGCTGACTATATAGACCCAGATGAGCAGAGAAGATTTTCATGAAGATTATTCTTATCAGCTGACCTTGCCACGTCAGATTCACGATAAGTACTTTTATAATCTTCGGTCGGTGTTTAAAAAAAATTGTTTTCTCTATCAAATCTTTTCAAAAATTAATAAATCCCGTATTTCTAAAAATAATTTTAGAAAATTGGCAATCAAATCATTTCTCTTACGAAAATTCGGGGATTTATTACCTTTTTCAAAATAAGGTGTCAGCGGTAATTAATTTCTCACCGCCTAAAATTTCTCTAAAAGCTTTTTCATCATTACCTTTTTCAAAAAGGCGAATCTTTTGGCGGTCAAAACCTTTCGAAACGCTGACACCTACGCATTACCCCCAAAATTCTCAAAGGTCATCTAATCTAGACCTTTGATTTATGTGATGCAAAATACAAATCTACAATCAAAATTGATCAGTTTTAATTTTGGAAAATCTGCTCATATCTTTCGTTTACTATATATACCCCTTTAACTTCTTATTGAAAACCTTTCTGCTCCGAAATCTTTCTTCTCTTATTACTTGTTGGTCCCAAAGGCAGGTTTTAGGGAAGAATACCTTTGAACAAGTCTAGAAGGGGGGGGGGGGTTGAATAGACTTGTAAGGATTCAAAAAACCTTTTTCAATTTATTTGGCTTATTCAGAAAACCAGCAGACTACTTGAGGTAGTCTGAATTTGAAAGTAGTGCACTGTGAATAGTGCAGAAACATTTTTAATGAAAATCAGTTTTAGGTGATTTGCACAATTTAAGAGCAGAAATAAATAAGACGAGACACAGAGGATTTATAGTGGTACAGACCAACTGTCCTACATCCACTCTCCTCAATCCAATTTGGACTTGAGGGGCTCTCCACTAACTCACTTACTTACTCACTTACACATTTCGAGAGTACTACTCTCTTACAATTTGTCAATGCTACAAACGCAATTGACTTCTCACAGCTTCTACAAAGCTTTTACAAATAATAAGTATGAATAGGGTTTTTGAGTGCAAGTGATAATTCTGACAGAGTTTCGGCTAACTTAATATGCGTGTAAATCCGATATTGAAATTATCACTGTTACTCTATTTTATAGGGTCAAATAACTAGCCGTTGGGATGGACTAGAAATCTGAGATCCTATAATTTTGTATTCAATCAATTATTGTGATTGATTGAATCTCCATCTTGATTCCCGTCAATCTTCGCGATCTTCAGTCAATCAAGTTTGTCCCCTTGATTGATTGATCTTCTATTTTGGGAATCTTCCTTCTATGTCGCAAGTCAACCCTTAAAACTGATTCCGAAGAATCTGGGCAGAGCACAAGACCTCAGCTGATCTGTCTCCTCAGCTGGTGTACCAGTCTGCTGATACTTGGACCTCAGCTGATGTGCAAGTCTGCTGGTGTGCACCGCAGCTGGTCTTCTCGACTTTGTCTAAATACGTCTTTTATCCAAGGTCCTTGTCTTGTCTGCGATGTGCTCTCAGCTGATCAGCTAATCATCTGATATCAGCTGATCTGCTCTTCTGCTATCAGCTGATGTTAACTTCTCTGATGATCTGCTCTCGATACTCCAGTGTCAGCTGCTTATATCTTCTGTCCTCTAAAATCGGCTAAGTCCTCAAGGTCTCAGCTGGTCTTCTCTTCTATGATAGCTTCGGATCTTCTAGGCAGCAAGGTAGATTCCCCCTCACTCGAACCTATCTAATCCTAACTACTCATCAGCTGACTAACATGTTCAGCTGGTCCTTTTACAAGCTGATTGGTTTATTATATCATCAAAACATCTAACACAGATATCCTAACATAACTCCTGCATATTATTCTCTGTGCACCTAACCTCTGTGTTGAAGGTATGGCATCCAAAGCTATGCAAAAGATGTTCAAAGAAAGGATGTACGCCGAGATGTGTGTCGATTACGACACGAGCAGGGTTCCAGAGATTCGGGAACTCCTAAACCTTCTTCAACATCATAATCTCAGAACCTTCATCTCCATGACCCCCCTGACCATAAAACCCTAAACTTTTACGCCTTTCAATTCCTCCTCAAGGTCCAGTTTAGTTCAAACTCCATCAGCTCCTTGGTTGATGGAAAAGCTGTTGTTATTTCCAAGGATGCGGTTGCTAATCTTTTTGGCCTATCCTCCACTGGTATTCTACCTCATAAATACAAGGAAGCCGATTACCTGGATACTTTCAAGATTATGGCCAGGAAGAGTCATAGGAATACCACCTTGAATCTGAAGAAGTTTATGTTGAGAAGAAGATTCAGATTCCTGATGGATGTGGTGACCAAGGTCATCTTGGCAGAACAGGGGAGTTTGGACGCCATTACCAAAGTTCGCATGAGCGTGGCCCGCACGATCCTTGATGGGGTGTGAGCAGACTGGGTGAGTCTGCTATGGTTCCGCTTGGAACAAGAGTCAAAGAGATGTGTTGCTAAGGTAGTGGGTGGTCAACAAGTTTACAACTTCAAGTCGAAGTGCTCCATGGCTACCAAGATTACTATAATCTTGAATCATCTGCTGCCCCAGCACAAGTGGGATGATGATTGGGTTGTTGAATACAACCATACCAAGTTTCTGAGGGGAAGTAACTTGGACGTAATTGGGCCAGCTGATTCTGATTCAATAGCTGATCCAGTAGCTGTTGCCCCTGGTTCCTCTGCTGGTCCTGGAAAGAAACAGAAGAGGAAGGCTTCAAAGCCTGCTGGAGGGGGAAGAAAGAAGAAATCCAAGAAAGAAACTACTCCTGTCCAAAGGAAGCTCTCCTTTGATTCTGACGCAGATGATGATACTGCTTTGCTGAGCAGTCTGAAGAAGAAGAAATCTTCAGCAGAGAGGGCTACTCTGTTGGTTGATGAGCCTTCTGATGAAGAAGAAGAAGAGCAAGCCGTGGAGGAATCACCTGAGAGAGCTGGTTCAGATGAGGATTCTGCCTCTGGCTCTGATGGAGGGGAAGAAGAGTCAGAAGAGAGGGAATCAGCTGAGCCATCAGTTGCTGAGACAGAGGTTCTCCATTCCTCTGAAGATGCACCATCAGCGGATACACCATTAGCTACCTCACCCATCAGGTCAGCTCAATCCACTCCCTTATCTGATCCTTCCCAACACAATTCCCCTTCACATTCCCAAAAATCCCATACCTCTACACACTCCACACCCCCAGCTGATCCTTCCCCAGTTTCACAAATCCCAGCTGGCAATGAACCAGAGGAGATAGCTACCTCTGATGAGCCTTCAGCTATTCCCAAACCCTCTCACCCTGAACCCATTAATCTTGAAACCCCCTACTCCCCCACAGATATGGCTCAACAAGCTCGCCTATCTCACCTTCGTTCAAAGGGGCCTCTTGAACGAGGGATGATCATAACTGCCCTAGCCCACATATCCCTTTATATCCCAGAACTCAACCCATACCCAGCCTATCAAGACATTCTTGCTGATGGTCTCGCCTGGGCACAAGCGAGAGAAGGGCCAGTTACCTTCTTTCTGGAATTGATAAAGGAGATGGGAGAAGCAGCATTTACCGAGTGGGAAGAAATTCTGATGGATGCCTTGGAGGTTAAGGCACCATCCCAGCTGACATCCCCTGAAGGGTTGAGGAAGGTTGCTCGTGCTTTATTGCTCAAGGATGAGGTTGCGCTGGATTGCCGGGAAATAACTGAGTCAGAGTTCATCCCTCCGGCAACAAATTTTGAGATCAACCCGGCTGATCAGGTAACCCCTACAATTTTGGGACAGCTTAAAGATTATTTTGATGATCACATCAGGGAGGTCAAAGCCACTCTGTTCGCTGCCAAGTCTGCTGCCCCCTCTCTGATTGAAAAACACGTTCATCAAGTTCTGCTGGATCACCGAAATAAGCTGAAAGAAGCTATGGAGGACAGCTTGTATGCCACTAGGATAGAGTTTTTCCAAACTCTATAGCATTTCAAGACGACAGCCAAGGTATTTACTGATGATGCGTCTGCTACTCTCTCTGCTGAATCTGAGAGATTCAGACTAGTTTATGAAAGGTTGGAGGGTTAAATTGCTGAATGCAAAAATGGTCAGGAGGACCTAAAAGCTATTATGGATAATCTTCCTACTTCTCTACCTTCTTCCTCGATGATTGATGATATCAAAAAGGGGGAAGAGAAGAACTCAGCTGCTATTGTTGCCCTGCAATCTAAGATGGCCTCTCTGAGAGCTCTACTGGTAGATAATCATGGTGTTCTATCTGCTAGAGTAGAAAATGTTGAAGATTACATCAACACAAGAAAGGTTACAGCTCAGAAGACTCAGGAGCTGAGAGATCAGAAGATAGCTAAGGCCCTACAAAGGCAAGAAGTGGTTGCTGAAGAAAGAGAGAAAAATAAGAGAATTATGAATGCTGAACTGGATGAGAAGCTGGCAAAGGAGTTGCAGCTAGCTGAAAAGGAGACTCCAGAAGAGAGGAGTAAGAGGCAGGAAAGGGAAATGAATGATGAGCTGGAGAGACGCTACCAGAGGAAGCTGAAGAAGCAAGGGAAAGCAGTCTCTCAGGGTAGCAGAACTAGAAGTGGAATGTACATTAGGGATCCGAATGAGCCTTTGGTTGATGGACCAATTGACATGTTCTACAATCAACTGTCAGATGAGCTTGTGCATCTTTGGAAAACCATAAAGGCTAAGACCATGATCCACTTCTATGTTCTCAGAGGAGAAGATACTAGAGGAGAAAGAGAGAAGAATGCTGAGTTCAGAAACTGGTTGAAGGAGACCTTTCCAAAATTATTCAAAGCTATTTCGGATGAAATGCTTAAGCTGGATGTTCAGCCGGAGTTGCCAGAGATAGAGTACCTTCCAACTCCAACTGATGAGAGTGGGAAGATAGACTGGGTGGAAATCAGGAAGCATTGGTTGCAGATTACTCTACTTTTTCCACAACTCTCTGACAATTCTCTGCCTGCTCTGAAGGAAATAGAGAAGAGGTTGCTCGACTGGATGCAAGTTCCTCTCAACAGCAGAAGACCTCTCCTTATGTAATTGTCCAGCTGAGTCAGCTGAGGATTAGGTACTCTCTTTTGATTGTAACTTCTCTTTTGTTTAATGAAGCTTTATGATTCCAGACAACTTCTTGTTGTCAGCTGCACCTTTTATTCTGTCTAAGGATCTTATCTAAAGATCTTCTTTTCTGTCCTATTGTTTGATCTTGATTTTGATTGAAAAAGCTTATCTATTGAGATCAGCTGAGTTGGTTTTGATATCATCAAAAAGGGGGAAATTGTTAGGATATCTATGTTAGATGTTTTGATGATATAATAAACCAATCAGCTTGTAATAGGACCAGCTGAACATGTTAGTCAGCTGATGAGTAGTTAGGATTAGATAGGTTCGAGTGAGGGGGAATCTTCCTTGCTGCCTAGAAGATCCGAAGCTATCATAGAGAAGAAGACCAGCTGAGACATTGAGGACTTAGCCGATTTCAGAGGATAGAAGATTTTAGCAGCTGACACTTGAGTATCAAGAGCAGATCATCAGAGGAGTTAACATCAGCTGATATCAGAAGAGACAGATCAGCTGATATCAGAAGAGACAGATCAGCTGATATCAGAAGAGACAAATACCCTCTTTACATTTCTTCCATTCTCATCGAAGACATCTTTTGTTGATGGGAATCCACCCTCCGTGATATGATTTGTGCTAGAACTTATTGTTTTAATCGCTATGTGCACTGGAGCTTGTGCTACATATCCTAGACCAGCTCTGGCGTTCTTGGCAAGAATATACACACCTTTTTTCATCGAATTTTGAGTGGCTTTACCCCAGTGTTTTGAGGGTTTGTCAGCCTTGTGAGACACTGGACCTCCTTGAGGATCGTAACCAGCTTGAACTAAGAGCTTGAAAGCCTGGGGGCCAAAAGATCTTGACATTAAGGCCTCGGAGATTTCCATATGTTCTGTTTCACTGCCCCGAATAGGACGAGTGAATCCATTAAGCGGCTGTTCGGAAGGCTTTATTTGATCCAACTTGGTCAAGGGTAGCGTTAATTTCTCTAACGTCTCAATACTTTCGACACGCTTTTTGCCTTTATCTGCACGAGATGGTGTGTTGCCATTGTTGCCTTCGACAGCTTGCACGTCTTTGGCTATCTCTTGAGGAACTTCTTCTTCGGCTTTAGTGGTGGCCTTGAAATAATGCTTCACATCGGCAAAGTATGATTCGGCTTCAGTGAAAGGTTTAGCGTCACCGAACACCCTTTTCACATCTCCATCCCTACAATATTTGAAGCATTGGTGCATTGTAGAAGTATTGGTCCCGAAGGCAGGTTTTAGGGAAGAATACCTTTTAACAAGTCTAGAAGGGGGGGTTGAATAGACTTGTAAGGATTCAAAAACTTTTTCAAATTATTCTGCTTATTCAGAAAACCAGCAGACTACTTGAGGTAGTCTAAAATTGAAAGATGTGCGCTGTGAATTATGCGGAAACGTTTTTAATGAAAATTAGTTTTAGGTAATGTGCACAAGTAAAGAACAGAAAGAAATAAGACGAGACGCAAGGGATTTATAGTGGTTCGGACCAACTGTCCTACATCCACTCTTCTCAATCCAACTTGGAGTTGAGGGGCTCTCCACTAACTTACTCACTTACTCACTTACACACTTCGAGAGTACTACTCTCTTACAAATTGTCAATGCTTCAATCGCAATTGACTTCCCACAGCTTCTACAAAGCTTTTACAAAGGATAAGTATGAATGGTGTTTTTTACTGCAAGTGATAATTCTGACAGAGTTTCGGCTAGCTTAATATGCGTGTAAAAACCGATACTAAAATCATTAGTGTTACTCTAATTTATAGGGTCAAATAACTAGCAGTTGGGATGGACTAGAAATCTGAGATCCTATAATCTCGTATTCAATCAATCATTGTGATTGATTGAATCTCCATCTTGATTTCCGTCAATCTTTGCGATCTACAATCAATCAAGTTTGTCCCCTTGATTGATTGATCTTCTATTCGGAGGCAGACTATCGTCTTTGAACGACAAGAAGAAGTTAGAGAAGATGTGGCAGCTGTAAACCACATTACCATATCCGAGGACGCTCTAACAATAGAAGAAGATACCGAGGAAACCCCTCCAGAGCTTGAGGAAGATATTAAAGCAACCGTTGATGAACTAAAGGAGGTCAATCTCGGAGATTCTAACGACCCACGACCAACATATATAAGCGCCTCATTAACAAGAGAAGAAAAGGAAGCATATATCAAGCTTTTGAAAGAATTCAGGGACGTGTTCGCATAGACCTACAAAGAAATGCCGGGGTTGGATCCTAAAGTTGCTGTCCACCAATTGTCGATAAATAAGGGGACTCGACCAGTTAAGCAGGGTCAATGTCGATTTAGACCCGAGTTAGTCCCACTGATTGAGAATGAAGTAAACAAACTTATCGAAGTTGGGTTCATTAGAGAGGTGAAATATCCAGAATGGATCTCCAGCATTGTCCCGGTGCGAAAGAAGAATGGTCAGATTCGGGTATATGTCGACTTCCGAGATCTCAACCTTGCATGCCCTAAAGATGATTTTCCACTTCCCATCCCTGAGCTCATGATTGATGCTACTACGGGTCACAAAGCTCTATCTTTTATGGATGGACCATCCAGCTACAACCAAATCCGCATGTCGCCAAGTGATGAAGAGCTTACTGCATTCCCTACACCAAAGGGATTTATTGTTATAAGGTGATGCCCTTCGGATTAAAAAATGCTGGTGCAACATACCAAAGAGCAATGCAAAAGATCTTTGATGATATGCTCCACAAAAACACGGAATGCTACGTGGATGACTTGGTCGTGAAGTCGAAGAAGCGAAAGGATCATCTACAAGACTTAAGACAAGTATTTGAGCGCCTCAGACAATATCAATTGAGGATGAACCCACTAAAGTGTGCTTTCGGAATCACCTCGGGAAAGTTTCTTGGATTCATTGTCCGATATCGAGGCATTGAGATCGAACAAGCAAAGATCGATGCAATTCTGAAAATGCCAAAACCTCGCAATATCTACTAGCTCAAGAGTTTGCAAGGAAAGTTGGCTTATTTGAGAAGATTCATCTCAAACCTAGCAGGTAGATGTCAACCCTTCAACCATCTAATGAAGAAAGGGAATCCATTCAAATGGGATGAAGCCAGTGATAACACTTTCGAAAGAATTAAAGCTTACTTGATGAAGCCTCCTGTGTTGTCTGCTCCGGTACCCGGACGACCGTTGATACTCTATATATCTGCATAAAAACGATCAGTTGGAGCCCTATTGGCACAAGAGAATGATGACGGTAAAGAAAGTGCTCTTTACTACTTGAGTAGAACAATGGTGCCAAATGAGTTGAATTACTCCCCAATAGAAAAGATATGCCTGACACTCATCTTTGTAATTCAGAAATTGACGCACTATTTTTAGGCCCACACAATTTGTCTCATATCAAAATCAAATCAGCTAAAGTTTGTCATGTCTAAACCAGTTCTCTCAAACCAACTTGCACGGTGGTACCTCCAACTGCAGCAGCTTGAAATTTTTTATATTCCTCAGAAAGTCGTAAAGGGGCAAGTGTTAGCAGACTTTTTGGCCGACCACCCAATCCCCGCTGAATGGGAATTATCTGATGATCTCCCAGATGAAGACGTTTTGGCAATTGAAATCTCTCCTCCTTGGAAAATATATTTTGATGGAGCTTCACATAGAGAAGGAGCTGGCGCAGGGGACGTGTTCGTCACGTCTGAAGGCGAAGTCTTGCCATACTCATTCTCATTAACCAAAAGGTGCTCCAATAATGTTGTTGAATACCAAGCACTCATACTGGGACTAGAGATGGCGGTCGATGTAAAGCGATTACACCTCAAAGTGTATGGAGACTCCCTGCTTATCGTAAATCAATTGCTCGGACTGTATGAGGTTAAGAAACCTGAATTGATCCCATACTACAACTATGCCCGGAGATTGAGCATGTGCCAAGAAGTGAAATCAAGCAAGCAGATGCTTTAGCCAAACTAGCATCAACCATAGCCATGCCGGAAGCGAACATTCGTATTTTAGTATGCAAGAGTTGGGTCATACCACCAATTTTCGATGATAAGCTCGATGAAGAAGTCGAAAATCACATTGTGGAAGTGTTTGAAATAGAAAATGAAGATTGGCGACAACCTTTAGTTGACTATCTGCAACATGAGAAGTTGCCTCATGACCTACGTCAAAGAGTCGACATCCGACGTCGTGCTCCTCGGATTATCTACTATATGGGTATCTTGTATAGACGGTCATTCGATGGTATTTTCTTGAGATGTTTAGGAGAGGAAGAAGCCGCCCAGTCCATGGAAGAAGTTCACCATTTGTGGTGCCCATAAGTCTGGACCAGAACTGCATCACCGGATAAAGAGAATGGGCAACTACTGGCCGACAATGGTGAAGGACTGCATGAGTTACGCTCAAAGATGTCAAGCATGCCAGTTCCATGCAAATGTGATCCATCAGCCTCCTGAACCTTTACACCCAACAGTTGCTTCTTGGCCCTTTGATACTTGGGGCCTAGACGTCATAGGATCACTGACGAAGTCTTCTGGTGGTCATCTCTACATCCTTGCTGCAACTGACTACTTCTCCAAGTGGGCTGAAGCCGTACCTTTGAGAGAAGTGAAGAAAGAAAATGTGGCTGATTTCATCCGTATTAACATCATCTATCTATACGGAGTCCCGCGCTACATCCTCACCGACAACGGAAGGTCCTTCTCCAACAGTCACATTGACAAGCTATGCGAGAAGTTCAACTTCAAGCAGCGAAAGTCCTCCGCATACAACGATCTGGTAACGGCCTTGCTGAAGCCTTCAATAAAACTCTATGCAGTCTGTTGAAGAAGGTCGTGTCGAAGTAAAAAAGAGACTGACATGAAAGGATGAATGAAGCTTTGTGGGCATATCAGACCTCATACAGAACTCCCACGCAAGCTACTCCGTACTCGCTGGTGTATGATGTTGAAGCTATTGTTCCTTTGGAGAAGCAAATACCATCCTTAAGGATGGCTATTCAAGAAGGGTTGACCGAAGAAGAGAATGCACAACTGCGCCTTGCAGAACTAGAGGCCTTGGATGCAAAGAGGCTGGAAGCTCAGCAAAGACTTGAGTGCTATCAATCCCGCCTCGCCAGAACATTCAATAAAAAAGTGAAGAGACATTCGTTTCAAGTTGGCGACTTGGTGTTTGCTTTAAGAAGACCCATTATCACAACACATCGGGTTGGTAACAAATTCTTGCCCAGATGGGATGACCCTTACGTCGTGACGGAAGTCTATACGAGTGGTGCCTATAAGTTGATCTCCGAAGATGGAATAAGAGTCGGCCCCATCAACGGAAAGTTCCTCAAACGCTACTATGCGTAATATCAAGTCTGAGTATGCTCCATGACGTATGAGCCTAAACTGCTAGTCGCTCCTTAAAGCATGAACCTAAATTGTAAATGGCTCCATGACGCACGAGCTTAAACTGCTAGTTGCTCCTGGTCCGCATGAGCTTAAACTGTGAACGACAAACCACCAAAGATGCTTATATGTGGTTAAACTGTTAACTTATCCCACTAAAGGTGTTTAAGTGGTTAAATATTTTATACCCTACTGTGACTATGGTTGTAAAAAGAATACCTCCCTCCTGGCCCGCATGAGGTTAAACTGTGTACGACACCCCCCTAAGTCAAATTCAGTTTGATCTTTGAACTACGTTTTGACTTGATCCTCTTTAAAGAGGTACGTAGGTAGCTTAGAAATCTTTCTAAGTTCAGTCATAACTCAAGATTATCCTTTCAAGTTTGAAGCATGCTAGATGTGAACAAGCAAAGTAAGGAAGAACCAAAGGCATAAGGAGAAAGAAAGAGCAAGTGTTAAATAAAAGTCATCAAAGCATATAATACTAGCATCCAAAAAGAAAAGACAGGTAAAATGGAATCATGAAAAGTCTAGCAGAAATGGAGCTAATCTAAAACTAGTTAAAGAGACTAAGATCCTCCAACTCCTTCAAAGGCACCTCCAAATCAAGTCTTGCATCCTTCAAGTCCTTGGCCGCAATGTCCCCAACTGGAGGAGTGTTGGCGATGGCAGAAACTTGGTTTTGAACATCCAAAAGCTCCGCATTAACACTTTCAAGTAACGTTTCTTGTTGTTGCAGCGTCTTGCATAAGTTTGTTTCTTCTTTCTTTAACTTGCTGATCCTGTCTCTAACACGCCCCAAACTTGCCTTAGTAGCCTCGATCTGTGAAGAGTCCTCAACTTGCTTCGCCTTGATACTTTGAAGTAAGTTATTAGCCTTGGCTAGTTGTTGATCAAGGGCTTCTTTTGATGGCCCATCGACAGACTTCGATCTTGCTTAGTCATAACGATCCGCCATCGTGAAAAGAAGCACAAGGAACGTCTCTACATCGGAGGAGTCAGATTGGAATAACTTCTTCATCTCAGTCAATGCATCATACACTTCATCTTTCAAGGAAGATAGAGAGTCAATGAGAGTAGATATGAGCTTCTCCCGAAGTTCCTTCCATAAGGCTAAGGCAAATCTTTGATGGCGATCATGAACAAACTTCTTCCCTTTGAACATCGAAACTGTGGGGGCATGGAGCTTTTTCGTGACAAGAGGGTCAGATACTGTTGGAATTTGTGCTCCTTGAAGAGAGCTTCGATTCGATATATTACTCGCCCAATTCCGATATTGGGTGAATGAGAAATTAAATTTTTAAGTTTGTTGTAACAAATGAGAAATGAAGAGAAAGGCTTAAAGTCTTGTTCCACATTGGAAAATTGTTGTTGAGGATGGGAAAGAAGGGAAATAAAAAAAATGAAGGGAAAGGCTAAGAGTCTTGTCCCACATTGGAAAATTGTTATTGAGGAAGCGGGTTTATAAGGAGAAACCCATACTTAGCTTGCAAGAAAGTAATGGGGTTATGCTCCTCCACACTCTACGCGTGCGCGCAGGGGGGGTGCAAATCATGGCCGAATTTGGCCTAAAAACCTCGAACTTGTGTGCGGGCTGGTCCTGCGGACACGAATGTCACAACGATTTGGTGGCGGCCTGACAAGCTAATTTTTGCTGAGCCTGAGTCATCCTGAGAGGCGTTTTTCAGGCCTGCTGAGATTTCAAAATCTCTACAGTTACAACACGTTTTGAAACTTAAAAAAAACATGTTTTAATGCAATAAATTCAGACGTTTTGTCGGTTACGGTTAAGACCATTTGTGGGTCTTTATGGCCATACTCCAACAGCCATTTTTTAATACTATAAATAATATTCTTATGTGTTGCAAGAAACACAAGAATAACAAAAATATACAATATTTGAGTGGAAAAATATCCAGATACTTTCCGGCAACCTGCCACTTACTTTTGTCCAAATATTCCGCTAAATTTTCGTTCTTACTCCTGTGATTTACAAACAATTTCTCGGTTCATTTTAAGCAAGATATTGTGCTATATCGTTGCTTTTTATCGTTGTATCTTGGGAAACAAGTGTCCCAAATATTCACTAAGCACCTAGAGTGAGGGACATATTTTATTTTAAGGAAATCGTGTTCCTCACGAGCCTCGATTCTCCTTTTATTTTTATTATTATTTTCAGCCATCGTGCACTATATTCCTACAGTCTTAAAACAAAATAATCCTTCAAGATGGCTGATACAAACCCAACAATGACGAATGAAATCACCCCGGTGGCTCCCACTGCTCCAGCCTCCGCTTCCACCTTTATTGGTTCGACGGTCCAAGTTCCTTCGGTGACAATTCCAGTTCACCACCACGACAAGCCGGAGAGGTTCACGGGGATGAACTTCCAAAGATGGCAACAAAAGATGCTCTTTTACCTAACCACACTCAACTTGGCGAGGTTCTTAAGGGAAGATCCTCCTACTCTTCCCGCTGAACCCGATGAGCAGTCCGTGCTTGCCCAAGAAGCATGGAATCACTTGGACTTTCTGTCCAAGCATTATATTCTCAACAGCCTATCGGACGCTCTTTACAACGTTTACATTGGGATTAAGATGGCAAAAGAGTTGTGGGAAACTCTTGAGATAAATTACAAGATGGAGGATGCCGGAACAAAGAAGTTTCTCGTAAGTAAATTTCTTAATTTTAAGATGGTGGATACTAAACCTGCTGTTAGTCAAGTACAAGAGCTACATGTTATTATCTCCGATATCCATGCAGAAGGGATGGTGATTAGTGAGTCGTTCCAAGTGGCTGCCATCATCGACAAGCTACCATCCGGTTGGAAAGACTTCAAGAATTATCTCACCCACAAAAGAAATGAGATGACCGTGGAGGAGCTTGTTGTTCGTCTTCGTATTGAAGATGACAATAAGAAATCAAGCAAAAGATATGGTGCCTCCGATCCCAAAGCCAACGTTGTTGAACAAGGCCAAGGCTCGAGGACCAACCCCAAAAATAATGGGAAGAACGAAGAAAATCCTTCAACCAAAAATTTGGGTCCGAAGAAGGATGAATTTAAAAGAAAATTCACCGGGACTTGCTACAATTGCGAGAAACCCGGTCACAAGGCGGCTCAATGTAGAAAGTCGATAAAGACCAAGCGAACTTGGTCAACCAAGATGAGAGACATTTCTCGACCGTTGTGTCCGAGGTAAATATGGTGGGCTCAAACCCACGTGAATGGTGGCTCAATACGGGTGCAACCCTTCATATTTGCTCTTCCAAGGAATTATTGAATTCCCTTGATGAAAGTGATCATGAAGAGAAGCTCTACATGGGCAATTCGGCGACTTATGATGTCAAAGGAAAAGGGAAGGTAGTGCTGAAATTTACCTCCGATAAGGAGTTGACTTTGAACAATGTTTTGTATGTACCAGAAATTCGTAAGAATTTGGTGTCCGGGTCTTTGTTGAACAAATATGGGTTCAAAATTTTAATAGGGGCGGATATCCAAGAATGGAGTGTATGTCGGAAAGGGCTATGAATGTGATGGGCTTTTTAAGCTCAATGTAATGACGATCAAGAAAAATATGAATAAAAATGCTTCATCTTCTTCTTATTTGATTGAGTCGTCTATTACTTGGCATCGTCGTTTGGGACATGTCAATTTTAATTCATTAAGAAAATTAATGAATATGAATAGTATTCCTACACTCCAAATTGATATAAATCATAAGTGTGAGATTTGTGTAGAAGCGAAAATGACTCGTTCATCTTTCTGAACTATTGAAAGAAATAGTGAACCACTTGAATTAATTCACATGGGTGTGTGCGATTTAAAAAGTGTACAAACACGTGGTGGAAATAAATATTTCATCACTTTTGTAGATGATTGCACAAAATTTTGTTTTGTGTATCTTCTAAAAAGTAAAGACGAAGCTTTTGACAAGTTTGTGCTTTATAAAAATGAGGTTGAAAATCAACTCAATAGGAAAATTAAAATGTTGAGAAGTGATAGAGGAGGTGAGTATGAGTTTCCATTTGCCGAATTTTGTGAACAACAAGGAATTAAGCATGAAATTACCGCACCTTATTCACCTCAATAAAATATTGTCGCGGAACGGAAAAATAGAACATTGAAAGAAATGATGAATGCAATGTTACTAGATTCCGGACTTCCTCAAAATATGTGGGGTAAAGCAGTGTTGACGACAAATTATCTTTTAAATAAGATACCACTTAAGAAAGTTGATAAAAGTCCATATGAATTATGGCATGGTCGAGTACCATCTTATAAATACTTAAAAGTGCGGGGATGTCTTGCTAAGGTTGCAATTCCACCACCTAAGAAAGTAAAAATGGGCCCTAAAACTATTGATTGTGTATTTATTGGATATGCACATAATAGTAGTGCCTATCGGTTTCTTGTGTATGAATCACAAATTGATGATATACATAAGAATACTATCATGGAATCAAGAAATGCCTCATTTTTTGAGCATATATTTCCATGCAAAATAAATGAAGAGGCTAGTACTTCTAAAGTACATGCAAACCCTAGCCATGCAAACCCTAGCTTTGCAAACCCTACAATTGATGAAATTGTAGATGACGAAGAGGTTGAACCAAGACATAGTAAAAGAGCACGAGTAGAAAAATTCTTTGGTCTGGATTTTCTAACTTATGTGCTCGAAAGTGAACCTCAAAGCTTCAAGGAAGCCGTGAACTCTTCCGAAGGTCCTCTTTGGAAAGAAGTAATTCAAAGTGAAGTAAATTCTATTTTGCAAAATCATACATGGGAACTAGTGGATCTCCCTCCGGGGAGTAAACCATTAGGGTACAAGTGGATTTTCAAAAGGAAAATGAAAGCGGACGGGACCATTGATAAATACAAGGTAAGACTTGTGATAAAAGGTTATAGACAAAAAGAAGGTCTTGACTACTTTGATACGTACTCTCCCGTAATGAGAATTACGTCGATAAGATTAATCATAGCAATTGCCGCTTTGAGAAATCTTGAAATACATCAAATGGATGTAAAAATCGCCTTTCTAAATGGTGATTTAGATGAGGAGATTTACATGGAACAACCCGAGGGTTTCTTAGCTCCGGGACAAGAAAACAAGGTGTGCAAGTTAGTAAAATCATTATATGGTTTGAAATAAGCACCAAAACAATGGCATGAGAAATTTGATAATGCCATGTTAGAACATGGATTTCAAATTAATGAATGTGACAAATGTGTTTATATAAAAGACACGGAAGATGGTTACATAATCATGTGTCTTTATGTAGATGACATATTAATCATTGGAAATAATGATAAAATGGTGAAGTCCATAAAAAATATGTTGAATTCCAAATTTGACATGAAAGATATGGGACTAGCTGATGTTATACTTGGAATTAAAATTCATAAAACATCAGATGGAATTATCTTGAGTCAAACTCATTATGTGGATAAGATTCTAGAGAAATTTAGCAAAAACGATACGGGTTTTGCTAGAACTCCGATAGATCCTAGCCAACATCTAGCAAAAAATAGAGTCGAATGTGTGAGTCAAGTGGAGTACTCAAGAGTAATAGGCAGTCTAATGTACTTAACCAGTTGTACAAGACCGGACTTGGCCTACGCCGTAAACAAGTTAAGTAGATACACTAGTAATCCGGGTGAATGTCATTGGAGAGCTATTGTAAGAGTACTTAGATACTTGAGGCATACGCGAGAATATGGTCTACATTATACTAGATATCCGGCTGTAATTGAAGGTTATAGCGATGCTAATTGGATATTGGACATAAAGGACTCAAAGTCTACAAGTGGATACGTCTTCACTTTAGGAGGCGCAACCATATCTTGGAGATCTTCTAAACAAAAGGTGATAGCAAGATCCACCATGGAATCAGAGTTTATTGCTCTAGATAAATGTGGTGAAGAAGCCGAATGACTTAGGAATTTTTTAGAAGATATTCCGAAATGGACGAAACCGGTGCCACCAATTTGCGTTCATTGTGATAGTCAATCTGCAATTGGTAGGGCACAAAGTAATCTATATAATGGTAAGTCTAGACATATTCGTCGTAGACATAATACCATTAAACAACTACTCTCAACTGGGGTTATCACAATAGACTATGTAAGGTCTAAAGATAACATAGCGGATCCGTTAACCAAAGGGTTAAATAGAGAGTTAGTTTTGTCGTCATCTAGAGGAATGAGACTTAAAGACTTATAAAAATGAGTGGAGATGAAGGAAAACCTTACCTAAATAATTGGAGGTCCCAAGAAATAGGTTCAAAAGGACAACCTAATTGTCTAACTCAAAATCACTGTTTTGTGGGGGATAATCTAATTAAACCCTAAAAATACACATTGCCTAAAAGATGTTACAGTGAAGTGGTACGAGGATTAGCAAAATGGCTATTAATGATTTGAGAAGAGTTTGAGATACTCTTAAAAGAATCACCTATGTGAGAGAGAAGTGGGGCCGCTTCGAAGGGAATACTATAAGGCATATTCCTAAAAACACTTGCAGAACCAGGCGATGTTCATGGCCTAAACGAACATACTCATGAGAACTGAGAGTTGTTAGGAAGAACTTGAGTGAATTACACCATCGTTTACACTAATGGTTGAAAGTTCAAAGACATCACGTCTACTATTCAATTAGTAAAGTAAGTGTACTTTCACAAGGGAAGGTTTAAAGGGTAACACCTACCTATCCTTTGCAAGCTTCTAACATCGTTATATATCACCAAAAACCTTTTTTGGTATCTGTATCAATTTCCTTTCACCTGGGGGATTGTTGGAATTTTTGCTCCTCGAAGAGAGCTTCGATTCGATATATTACTCGCCCAATTCCGATATTGGGTGAATGAGAAATTGAATTTTTATGTTTATTGTAAGAAATGAGAAATGAAAGGAAAGGCTTAAAGTCTTGCCCCACATCGGAAAATTATTATTGAGGAAATTTTTGCTGAGCCTGAGTCAGCCTGACATGACTCTTGTCCTGACATGAGTCCGTGTCATGCTGACCTGACTCCTGTCTGACCTGAGTCTTGGTCATGCTGACCTGACTCCCATCCTAACCTGAGTCCGGTTCAGCCTGACCTGACTAAGTCATCCTGACCTGAGTTCGGTTCAGGCTGACCTGAGTCCGAATCAGCCTGACCTGACCTATGTCAAGGTCTGCCTGAGTCATCCTGAGAGGCGTTTTTCAGGCCTGCTGAGATTTCAAAATCTCTACAGTTACAACAAATTTTGAAACTTAAAAAAAACTGTTTTAATGCAATTAATTCAGACATTTTGTCGGTTACGGTCAAGACCATTTGTGGGTCTTTATGGCCATACTCCAACAGTCATTTTTGAATACTATAAATAGTATTCTTATGTGTTGCAAGAAACACAAGAATAAAAAAAATATAGAATATTTGAGTGGAAAAATATCCAGATACTTTCCGGCAACCTGCCACTTACTTTTGTCCAAATATTCCGCTAAATTTTCGTTCTTACTCCGAGGATTTACGAACAATTTCTTGATTCGTTTTAAGCAAGATATTGTGCTATATCGTTGCTTTTTATCGATGTATCTTGGGAAACAAGTGTCCCAAATATTCACTAAGCACCTAGAGTGAGGGGCATTTTTTGTTTTAAGAAAATTGTGTTCCTCACGAGCCCCGATTCTCCTTTTATTTTTATTATTATTTTCAGCCATTGTGCACTATATTCCTACAGATACTACCAAAGTCTTCATAGAGGACGAAACCTTCCCTTCACTATAGTCATCAATGAGGTCACTCCCAAATAGGTCCCCATATGCCTAAAAAAAGGAAAGAAAATATGATTAACAAGGTGATAAGGGCAAATATGCAGCTAAAAAAAAAGAGAAAAAAAAACCTTTTCACGTGAAGAATGGACAACATGCTATTTCATGTGAATAGGATACTTAACCACTTTTCTTGCCCGCTTCCAATGGCGTTCGTTAGTCCCGCTGTGACTTTCCTTCGGATAATTGGACGTGTTCCTCATTTCACCCGATTTAACAAGTGGCTCTAGCACGTGGATTGGAGAAGGAACTTCTAGAACTCGAGAAGGCTCTTGATCTCCATCACCCCAAAGATCGTCTCGAGGAGCATGATCAACAACTACCACTTCTTTCTGCGGCGCATTGGCAGATCTCGATCTAACCAAGTCACCAACGTGGACCTCTAGATAAGAGCCACTAACTCGACCCCACCAACTCCTATAGTCTGATGAAGAGTGATTCTTGAGATTCGGAATCATCATCGAAAAACACACTCTAGAAAGAGACTCGTGTGAAGTAATATTCCTCCAATAGTGATTTGCTCTCTCCAAGGTAGTGTCGGAAAAATTGTTGGCCAACACTCCGGGATGATATTTGTAGTAACCAAACTGCCGACTGAACCGGTGTGGACTGTAGGGTTCAACAAAAACACGATCACCTTGCCGCCAAGTGAGATAATGTGTACGGACACAGATGAAGTTGTTCCAATACATCCATTGAGTGGTTCCATGATCTAGATACACAACAAGATCTTGACGAGGAAGGATGTGAATGGCCCAAGAAATATTATCGCCTCGATGAATCCGCTTGCGAGCATCTTCAGCAGTATATTGTTCCGCACCATTCTCTCCGGAAGATTGCACCATAAATGGAACGCGATGTTCATGGACGGCTGCAAGATGCGTCTTGAAATATTGGGCCAACTAAGCGTAGACGAAATGAACTGGAAATGCTAAGCTAGCCTTAGAAGGTTCCGACTGCTTCGAAAGATGATTTAAGCCACGATAAATACTCACTAACACCGGGACCGCAGGACCGACGATCTTCCCCGAAGCCATTAGTCGCCATCTTAAAAGTACTCGGTCTTATTAGATTCACTTTGTCATTGGGAAAGATGAACATACAAAGCCAACAAACAAGATGTGCAGCTAAATAAACTTCTTCTTGTTGAAGAAATTCGAGGCCAAGCGTCTTGAATGATGTTGATTCCGCAGCCGACCAACGCTTATGAGGCTCCAACATGCCAGTAGGATTGTGATGTGATTTGAGGCACGAACTTCTTATCTTCTCACTTCGTGACGGAGGTGGACGATACTTCATAGGCTTGCTGGACCAAAACCCAATCCACTGTCGAAGTGTCACAAAATGCCCATCGCCGCAAAGGATATGATAGGCATGGAGTAACACTTACAACTTAGTGGAGGAGATGAATCCCCAACTCTATAAAAAAGCTTTGGTTCTTCTAGCACCACTTCATCATAGAAAAGACCGGACAAGGGCAATCTTGCTAACTTGTAAATATCCCACAGCGATATCGATACTTCCTCGGAGGTTGTAAGTAGGGTGTTGGTAGACGGGCACCACGCCTCGCAAAAGGCCTTGATGACTTCGGAATTGCAATCGTATGTGAAGAGAGATGCAAAAACAACGTCATAGATGTAGCTTCTTTAAGGGCGTGACGACATCGATCTAGCACATCCTCGGTCCATTCCCAATAGCCTTTCATATATCAAAACTCGCCAGAAAATTCCGTGGGTTCCTTCCAAGCGACTTTATCCAGGTTCATAATAATACGTCGTCCCAATGAAGGTAAACGGGTCACGTCCTCGACGCGCCTATGGTGAGCAGCCAGTAGGGTCCATGCCTTCGTGGATCTTGTCAAGAAAAGCTCTTGCGACTAGCGGTCTAAGTACAACTCCTTGCTAAGTGACGGCCAATACTTCGCATAGTTACCGATAATAGGCTCCTCAACGCGCAAATGGGTTCCCTTATCTATAGATTGATGTTTGTCATTGAGAATCACCAAGTAACGACCTCCGAAAGTTGTCGTGTTGTTCTTGAAGTAAACCATTATGATACCTGCAAAATAAGAAAACGTGACTTAAAATTCAGCAGGAAATAATGGGGGCAAGCATATTTAGATAATTTAGTGGACATGAATTTTTTTTCTAAGTCGAAAATTATTTAAAATCTATGAATTTGTTTTATTTTATTAAAACCCAAAATCAGTGATCCATTAATTTTTTTAAGTGATATTGGGCCACTTTAAGTTAATAGAATTAAGAGCCCAAAATCCACAATTTCTTGATGACTTGTCAAAAGGTCCCAGATTAGAGATGACAGATGGAGCAGGTTGGGGCGGATACTAGAAGATCCAAATCCGCTCCCCTCTATTTGCAGGTCAGGTCGGATCGATCCATTACGGATTACGGGGCGGGGCAGATCGATCCATTCTAAATTAAAATTTTATAATATATAATATATTTTTACATATTTAAAATAAATTTAAGGTCTTAATTAAAAAAATAAATTTATGATATTAAAAATATAATATACAAATTTATTTTATCTTTAAATATGTTGGTATCAATTAAAATTTATAGTTAAAACATCATAATATATTTCATATTATGTTTTATTAGTATATATTGATCTAAAATATACATTTGTTAAATTAATTTATTCTTATTTATACTATATATATACTAATAAATAATAATATTTTTTTATAAATATCATGTATATTCAATTTTTAATAATATAAACGGGTCAAAATGGAGCAGAGCAGAGCGAAAATAATATCCATACCCGCTCTATCCCACTGCGGATCGCGGGGCGGGGCGATCCATATTATGCGGGTTCAGGTCGGAGTAGGTCGGGGGCAGACCATATTGTCATCTAGATCAGCTCCCAGCCCAACAAAGAGCCCAAAATGCAATTGACCCCAATCATCCAGGTCTCTAGCAGGCGGAAAAGCGGCACGCCTCTTCAGCAAAAAAAATCCGTCATTCTTCAAAACTTAGTCAGAGATCGCGGACGCCGGAAATCTGAGGCCGCTGCCCCCGCGCCGGATCGCACACCGGCCAAGTCAAAGCCCTCAAGTCGGATCGCGCTGAAGGTCCTCGCTCTGACCGGAAGAATCGCGCCAACCGCAATCGCCTGAAACACCGTCTCTGCAACCTCCGATCCGCCGACGCCTCACCGCAAATCCAGGCGTGACCCGCAAACCGCCACCGGAAGAGCTAGGAAGCCGCCGGCCTTCAATCTGAAATCCGCTGTTGGGTCACCCTCCCTTCGCACCACGTCTCACTGTTGGGTTCAGGAACTGGGTTCAGGCCACCCGCCTGAGGTGGACTCTAATCCGATGAAGAGAGAACGGCGAACAAAGGCCCGATCGGAAGAGGCTGCTCTCCACACCAACGCTACTTTACTCAACGGTCACGAAAAATGGGATTCAAAATTCGATCACACACACATAGAGGAGCAGCAGCTTGACTTTTATTAGGAGGCTTCCAAAATCTTCTTTAGGGTTGAGAGTAAGAGTGGGCCTGCCTAATACAGCAGAATGGGCCAAAACCCATTTGGGCCCAATGCCCAAGCCCAACAT